>JAMQGT020009334.1:0-114430 GCA_024447675.2 Pterophyllum scalare | reverse complement strand
CACCACAGACTGTCCAGGAGTTGGCGGATGCTTTAGTCCAGGTCTGGGAGGCGTTGTAGGGAGGTCATACAGGCACGTGGAGGGCACACACAATACTGAGCCCCATTTTGACTTGTTTTAAGGACATTACATCAAAGTTGGATCAGCCTGTAGTGTGTTTTTCCACTTTAATTTTGTGTGTGACTCCAAATCCAGGCCTCCATTGGTTAATGATTTTGTTGTCAGCACATTCAACTTGGTACAGAACAAAGTAATCAATGAGAATATTTCATTCATTCAGATCTAGGATGTGTTATTTGAGTGTTCCCTTTATTTTTTTGAGCAGTGTATAATATAAAAAAAAACCTCCAATAGTAGTTGAACAGAACTGAATTGCATTGAGTGACTTGGTTAATAATATTTGAGTTTATTAATATATAGGTTAATTAATTTAAATGAATGTAAATATATTAATGTGGAATAATTACACAGGAACTGAATGCAATAATTAGCACCAGCTGAATTGCACTAAAAAACAGTTGTTTTCTTTTATTCTTTCTATTATTATGAGGGCAGCACAGTGGCGTGGTGGTTTGCACTATTGCCTCACAGCCATAAGATCCTTGGTTTGAATCCATCACTGCAATCTTTTGGTGTGGAGTTTGTGTGGGTTCTCTCCGGGTACTCCGGTTTCCTCCCACAGTTCAAAGACATGCACTCAGTGAGGTTAGGTTTTTTGGTGATTCTAAATTGCCCATAGGTGTGAGTAGTTGTCTGTCTCTTTGTGTTAGCACTGCAACAGGCTGGAGAACTGTACAGGGTGTACCCTGCGTCTTGCCCTATGGCAGCTGGGATAGCCACTTGTTATTATGGAATACTGTTTTATCTTTTTCCCCCTACAATTTTTCCAATATCACCAGCTTTGCTGTAACACTCCTTTAAATAACGGTACTTTATATAAATAAATAATACTAGATTTTTATATTATCATCCTGGATGGATCCAGATAAGGCTATTAAGGCTGTACTTTTACGAGTAGTGGGTTTTTATGTAGATCTGGTGTACTCTGAAACTACCTGCTGCTGTGATAACAGAGAAATCTCATAATTCATAATGAATTTCATGCTTAATTATTACACAGAAGGAAATGAAAAAAGTTCTTGATAAATGAACTACTCTAAATGAATAAATTTGAAGGAGTCACAGTGCCATGATTTTAATCAGCCTCATCTGTGATAGTATTCAGGCAGGTGTTTGTCTGGATACATATTGTTACCAAAGCATCGCAGTCACAAATCTTTATGGGTGTGGAGTTAACGTCACAGTGAAGGCTGAGACTGAAGCTCTCTATGCGGTGCGATGGGATCACACCATGCGCTCCTGGTGTGATCCCATTGCACGATGGAATTTGGTTTTTCTGTAAACTTCATAACTTTTAGATTTAAGTTATTTAAAAAAATTGAATTAATGAGTGAAATAATTTTATGCAAAGCTCTGATTAAGGTTTGTGACCTTTATTTTTTTAAGTAGTCATTATTTTTGCCTTTTGAAGCACCAGTTGCATCAACATAGCTGTGCTATGCTGATGACGTTGAAGATGTGCTGTCACACTAATTAAATGGGCAGTCCAAAGTTAAACACTACCCCATTAGTTAGTGTGGGAAGTGATATGGAACTTTTCAAAATTCCCTGGAATAAAATGAAAGCATCCTAATGCACTACTGTTGAATACTGTATGTGCATTCTCAATTAGTGGAACTCATTCAGAGTGGCCCTAATTAGATAAATATAGTTTAAAAAAACAGTCAGTAGTGGCGTATGTGGTGTGGATATGTGCATGCTTGCATATATTTTCTGTGTATCCATGCTTGCCTGGCTCTGTGTTTGTCACAGAGGCTAATGTGTGCACATCACGTGTCTGTACCACAGGAAGAACTTGAATGTGTGTTTGTGTAACCCTATTTAGGCTAAATTATGAGTTTCTCATTAGCAACAGTATAAATATTTGTGTGTGCAGTGCAGATCTTGCTGTGAAAGCAGCTTGCTGCCTTTGAACAATAAAACATCATCTGCTTATCAGCAAAATGGAGCGCACTTCCAAACCCTGGAAAAGACAGACAGACAACAACAGATGTTAGGAATGAAGCATATGTGTTTGCAGCATTCTTATTATGTTTACATTTAGGATTGTGGTAAGTGAGGCTTTTGAAATGTGGATCATTTGACTGTGTTAACATGCAGCCCACTCCACACCACAGCTGGAAATTCAAAGCTTTTGTGCTTATCTTTCTCTAGGGCTTCATGCATGTTTCATACAGACATACAGTCAAAATCAATCTCAAAGCACTTCTCAGTTTTGTTCACATATGCCTCACACAATTGCATGCAAACTGTTTGACATACTTTTATTTATTTATTTACTTTTTGGAGCTCTTTATCCAGTGAAAGAAAGTAGAGAGATTCATGTGTGCTCAGACCTTTAGTGTCATTGCCCAATCTAGATTCCCCGAGCCTTAAAGCAAGCAGATATTCTACTGTTGTTTTACTTATTGGTTATTTTAATCCTTTTTTTTTTAAACTTCATCTTTTTAAATTTATTTCCATACATAAGAGGTGCTATACAAATGAAATCAGACTGATTTAAACAAGACTCACTTTATCTGTGACATGTATGTTTTTGAAGAGGCATTCAATATTCTGTACTGTTTTGTTCAGCTGGAGTTACTTTGTTTTTTCTTTGATTTCTTTTTCCCCTAAATGTGACCTGGCAATACAGATTTTTGCAGATTCCAGTTTTTTTGTGAGAGCTATAGCATATGCAAATAATCAACTTTTCCTCAATTCAAAATTCTATGTTTTTATTATAAAAGAAATTATTAAACCTTACAATCTCTCCCAAATTGCAGTAATTTGCAGGCTCCTCTCACTGAAACAAATGAAAATATATATTTTTTCATTTGTTTATATATATATATATATATATATATATATATATATATATATATATATATATATATATATATATATATATATATATATATATATATATATATATATATATATATATCTTGAATCACAAAACACTATTATTAAAATAGTTTTAAACATCTTTGTTCTTGTAAATTTTCACATTTTAACATCAAATATCATAGTTTTGAATTTATTTACCCATTACCAAATATTATATACTCTATTTTACTTTAATTCGCTGATAATTTACTAGTATCAATTCCACCATATACAGAAGCTGTTCTATACTTTCCCCAGATGAATATTTATTGGTGTAAAATATAACAATTTAGAGACACCGCAGATATCATCATTTATATATAATATAAACAGTTCAGTGCCCAGACCTGAACCTTGTGGTGCCCCAAGAGTAACCTTATATAAATTGGATTCAGCATTATTTGCACATATTGATATCATCAAAGTAACTGTGTACTGTAGCCATAAATGTGCTATTCCTTTAATATATCTCCGTAACTTTTTCATGCGTAACCTGTGATCTATAATCCATTTCAAAGTCGATAAACACCCCTTGCTTTACATTGTGTTTGATTTATTTTCTAAGTTGCAACACAGCCTTTGAGGTGGATTTGTTCTACATCTAAACCTGTAGTCACTTGTCAAGTTTTTATAGAACCAAAATTTAAATTTTCAAGAACTGTAAAAGCTGTGAAATTATATTCAAAACTAAGGATTCTACAGCCTCACACCATAAATAAAGTTGTGTGAAAAGAGATTTCACAGGACTGCATGGAGTCCTGTGAAAGTTTACTTTTTCACGTGACTCTGCTCTACAGAGAGTGTGTGGTGAGCAGCCTTTTGCTGTTTGTTGCAGTACCATGTTGCATTTGAAATACACACATCTCATATTGGACACAGTTTCTTTAAAAAGCCGCAAAAACATGAATCATAAACATGATATAGTTACTGTTATAACACCAATTTTTCTTAATGTTCTGTGTGAAAATGCATTTAATGGAGAAACTAGCAGCTTTCAATAAATACGTGACCTGACTCTATTTTGATACATTTATTGAATTAATGCAGCATTGAAAACAGAACACAGCCTCAGGTCTGTGATAGAAATCAGCAGTGATCTTCCTCAGCACGCTTCAGAACATTACCTTATCCTGAATATCTTCATCACTTTTCTTGTTTTGTTTTCTTCTCATCCTCCTCCACCTTGCTGACACTTTCTGCATCTGTGTTACCTCTGTGTGTGTACAGGGTATGGTTTTGTGGACTTTGACAGCCCTGCGGCAGCCCAAAAGGCTGTGGCCTCACTCAAAGCCAGCGGAGTCCAGGCACAGATGGCAAAGGTAAGCTTCATCACAACCTGCACTCTGTGGTCTGATTAATGTGGTGGTGGTGGTTGTGCTGGTGGTGTATGGCCCTCTTTGCAATGCATGGTGAGGATCACGTTTATTTTTTTTGTTGTTTTTTTAATAGTTTTTGATGACATAAAGGAGATGATGATCATAACCTTTATACTGACCACTGAACTTACACATTAGTAATACTGTTGGGTTGATTCAAGATTGACAGGTGCAGATTGGCTTAAGTCACTGTGAGATTACTGATCGAGTCAGTGCTAGACTTATTTTTTTAGAGACTATGGTCAGAAGATTATTGAGCAAAATAACATGCAACCAAACAAACCAATATAGATCTCCTAAATGACTTCCAACTGTCCCACAAGCTTTCTTTGCTTTTTCGTCATTTTATGTGGCCCTTTAGTAATGCTCTCTCTCTCTCTTTTTTTATTTTCAAGATCATAATATTTAATAAGGTCTGAAAGTGTGTGAAAGACAGATGAGACTGGAGAAAGTGTGTGTTAAATTTAAATGCATACATTAGCATAGCTTACTGTATAGCAGCAGGGAACATGTGCAGATTAATCTGCAGCATGTGCGTGTGTGTGCATGCGTGTGTGTCTGTGTGTGTGTGTGTATTGGACGACAGTGCTGTGGTAAAACACGTGGGACTAACCAGCACAATCACATTATCCTGCCTGAGAGAAAGACAGACAGTGAATAGCCTGCCTTGTTTTCAGATTCATTAAAGCTGTATTGCTGCATGCTTCCGTTTCTAAATGAGAGAGGAGTGCAATTAAAAATGGGCCAGTCTTCAGGCACCAAGAGCATCCCATTGAATTAAACAGCAGCAAGCCTCTGAGCCACCTTTGCCTTGCTCTTCTATTAAACCTCTTTTCATTAGACTTCCATCTCTTATTTTGTTCGTAACAGCTTAGGGGTGGCGGGAGGGGGGTTGTGGGGTAGGGAGGAGCAGGGTTGATGTGTTTAGCTGTTATTATAGAGGGGAGAACCCTCGACTCCTTGGAGATTGAGTTCTCCGGAGGGATGGAATAGAGGGCAAAGAGTCAATTCCAAATGAAATTACACAGACTTCTTACAGTTTCATGAACTAATTATGCGGAAGAGCTGCTGATGTCCCACCTAACTTTCCCAACTCAGTGTGTAGTAAGTCTTAAAAACACTGATTTGGCATGTTCCATTTCAAGCCTCAACTCGAACATTTTGTAAGGTGAGCAGCTTGATTTGAGTTGAACTAAATCTTGGTTTTAATGAGACAGACTGATACAAATTGGTCCAAGTGGAAACTTATAGAAGTATACTGAGATTTTACATAGGCTAACTGAGACAGTAAGCTTTTGTTCTTAGATCTAATCTGCAAGATGGTTGAGATCCTTTCGACCAAAGTGGAGAGGGGAAAAAAGATGATCAGCTTATGTCAAAAAGGAATGAAACATCTAAAGGGGATGTGTAGGGGTGTGTGGGGGTGGTGTGCTATATGCTCGCCTTAAATATCTGAAAACACGGTACTTCTTGTGGAAAACAGATAAATAAACCTGGGGTTATAATGATGTATGGAGGACATAAATGGTGTGGGATATTTCACGATGCTCCCTGAAGCTCTTTCAGTACATTTTTCTTACCTCTATCAGAGTCTAATAGTGTTGATGTATGCAGGATATACTGTATGTAAATTATATTCCACGATTTTATATCCTTATTTTATAGCTAACTCCAGCTGCCAGGGAGCACACAAGCTTACTATATTCTGCCATTGTAAAAAGCATGAGAGCTACTGGCTTTTAAAACTGACGGCAAACTGAAGGTGGTGATTGACACTTGTATAGGTTTTGACAGGAAATGGTATATCATTAACCTTGTTTAGAAAGATCAATATAAAAAAATGAATCTGAGGAAACACGAATAGCTTGAAAATAGTGGATTCAAATTGAGCTCTTCTGTACCTCTTAGGTCTTTTATAGTTAATCTGTGGCTTTGGTGCTTGGGAGATTCCCCCCTACTCATATAAAAAAAAAAAAAAAAAGGACAAATATGATTGTTCATCGACAGATAAGAGCCAGGATCTGGGATTTGCTTAACTTTCTCTGAAAACGGGATACATTATTGGAAATTGGCAGACACAACTAATCAAAGTACTAAAATAGAAGCATAAGTAGGCAGTTTAATAGATGGTTTATGCTGTGAAAAACATTTTTTTTAGAGTCATTGTTGAAAATTAATGTAAACATAAATCTAAAAGACACATAAGAGGATTTATGTCCTACATGTTTATTACATTAAATAAACAATTCTTCAGCTCAGTATTAAAACATTTATGCCTACAGGAGCTCAGGAGGAGAGGACTACATTACATACTTAAAGCTCATAGCTGTCCCTAGCGTTATCTACATGTTTGTTTAAATGTCAGACCGTCAGCAGTTTGGTCTGGCAAGACAACAAATCAGAAATGTCAGACAGGTTTATACACATGACAGAGGACAGAAAGGAATCAATGGGCAGCAGGAAAACCAAACACAGGAACCATCATGCTGCATGATGGATAATGAGAGGGATGTAGGGAGTCGGTGCTGAGAGGCTACATTTAGGGAAGAAATTTAAAATAGCTCAAAATAGAGTGTGAAGCAGCAGTATATGTCACAGTGTAAGCAGCCAGTGTTAGCCATGATTAGAGTAACTTCCTGACATCACCCATGAATTAATTAGAGCACAGTTGAAGCAAGATTAGACTGCTAGTGTGTATATAACTGGATTTACTGTGAGAAACCTTTATCCATTAAACCCTGCAGCTTGCACTGACATCTTCTTTGTAGCAGGTGCATGTTTTGGTTGTGAAATAAATGAGTCGAGAAGAAAACACAGCAAGCCAAGATTAGAGAAGAGACAAACTGTGTGTGTGTGTGTGTGTGTGTGTGTGTGTGTGTGTGTGTCCTATACTCACTTCCTCAGTCTTCTTGGTAATTACTGTTGACCTGAAAGATGATTACTTCTACAGCTGTACTCCCTCACGCTCTCGCCAGCTCACTCACAGTTAGTTTTTTGTCTCCGGGCCTCATTCTTGCTTTCTCTTTTTGTAAGCGTAACTTTAGGTTGAATCCCCCTAACATTATTACACAGAGCACAGCAAATGATTTAAATTCCAGCACTGATTTAAACCAACATGTAAATCTGCACCTCTCTGCTATGCACCTCTCTGCACACACACACACACACACACACACACACACACACACACACACACACACACACATATATATATATATATATATATATATATATATATATATATAGACACACACACACGCTCATTCAACAGTGTGAAAGTGTTATATATTAACATTCATATCAGGGCATTATTTTATTTTGCACACACAGAGGTGTAGACTTTGCTATGCTTATAAGCCCTTTGTGTGTGTGTGTGTGTGTGTGTGTGTGTGTGTGTGTGGGTGTACAATAACAGTTATACAGGACCAAGGTCACTATGCTAATTAGAGATGGTACCACTGGCAGTGACACTTCACACCTCCCTCCCTTTTCTCCCTTGCTTCTTCTCCCCTCCACTTTGTCCTTGGCACCTCCTGTCTTTGTCTTCACTTTTCTTTTTTCTTTTTTTTTAAACCCCCCTCTTTTTTTCCCTTCTTTTTTGGCCTAGTTTATCTGACCCCCCACCTGCAACCTCCCTATTTTCTCTCCTGCCCACCCCCACCCATTCTCTGTTTGGATGTGTATGTGTGTGAGTGTATTTGTCTGCAGCAGGTGCTGCAATACCTCTTCCAGAGTCATTAGATACAGGGTTGAGTGAGGACAGTGTGTGAAGGGTAGAAAAAAAACAGGCACTCATAAAGTTAACGACATTGGTTGACTGTCATTTATCAGCTTTTTCTTTTCATTCCTTTCCTTTTTTCTTTCTTTCTTTGCTTCCTTCCTTTGCTCCCCTGGACTTTATTTACTGATGTAAATAGTGTGTGCAAGCTGTGCCTGTGTGTGTGTATGCCTGACAGCTGAGATTAGTGATGGGAAGAGGTGGCCTGCAGGACCAACTGAGACGTAAAATAAAGATGAACCAGACAAAAACACATACACTGGAAGACAAGAACATTTCTCTTTTTCCCCACTCTGCTTCCTGCTTGTCTATCACTCTGTTATCTGTTTCTTTCTGGAAACCATGTCACCTTCTTTTTAACCTGTTTATTTTCCCCCTTTTTTTCTTCTTTCAACTATTGCTCTCTTTCATCTTTCTGTCTTTCTCAGCCAGATATACAATAATACACCTGCATCCTTTCACAAGCCAGTACATATGATGATTGGTATTAGTCTGTGACAGAAAAGCCCCATTTTAAATTGAAAAACCTGGGCTAGGTGTTGTGGTAATGTTCCTGTTTCCTCCATTGTAAAATCTAAAATGAGTGATCTCTCCAGAGCCCTCTTGATTTATAAGTATGTAGATTATTCTTGAACAATACACAGCTATGACAAAGAAGGTTGTCTCTGAACAGCTGAACAAAACGGATTAAAATTCTCTATTTTTGTGTACAGCAATATCAACTATAATATTTCTAGAGCTTTTTTTTCAAACACATTCTATCAGCTTGCTCTGATCAGAATGGCTAAGTATGTTATAAAAAGCTGAATGTACTGTTTTTGTGAGACCTGACCGCCCCTAGCCCAACAATAGCAGGAAGAGGACATTTAGGAGGAGAAGGACAGAAAGGGAAAGAGGAATGGGAGGGATCCTAGTGAGTGAAACCCAATCGAATTAAATGTAATCTGGCCTGAATGTGCACAACCATCAGCTGCTCTCCAGTCGTATTAACCCTGCATTACCATCCCTTGCCTGTGTGGGTGTGGGTGTGTGTGTATGTGTGTGGATGCATGTGTCTTTTTATGTTAGTGTGTGTAGACGGTGATGGGAGGGAGAGAGATATAGGAGTTAAGTGGATAAGTGAGAAAAGAAAAGGAAGAGATGGACTGGATGGGAGAAAGAGCATGAGAGGCAGGGAAAATGAAGATGAATATAGGTGTTTGGGTGATTAATGTGCCACTGTTGCACTGCTAATGAAAAAATATTTCTCATCATTACAGTAATCATGATAATTTCTGGTGACACATAACAGTTTCTTCATTTTACTGCTTTACTAACTTGTATATTATACCATCAAAAGAGATTACATGGACAACAGTAAATGTTACAGTAATTAAACCAAAACTGAAGTTTTTTTTTTTTTTAAAGCCTGAAGTACTTTAAAGAGTGTATAAGCATCAAGTACAAAAAATAAAAAAACATGTATATTATGTACACACACATAAACACACACAGCTCAAAAAAATAAAGGAACACTGTGAAAACAGATCAGATCTCAATGGGAAAAAAGCATGCTGGATACCTTTACTGATGTGGACTGGGTAATGTGCTAGTAATGAAAGGATGACACATCATTTGATGGAAATGAAAATGATTAACCTACAGAGGGCTGAATTCAAAGACTTCCCAAAAATCAAAGTGAGAAAGTGATGCAGCAGGGTAGTCGTTTTTGCAGAAATTTCATTGCAGCAATTCAGAATTGTACTCAGTAGTTTGTATAGCCCCCATGTGCTTGTACACATTCCTGACAATTTTGGGGCATGCTCCTCATGAGACGACATACAGTGTCCTGGGGAATCTCTCAGATCAGGACCAGGGCATCACTGAGCTCCTGGACAGTCAACCATTGGATGGACTGAAACATAATGTCCCAGAGGTGTTCTTCTGAATTTAGATCAGGTGAGCATGGGGACTAGTCAGTGGTATCAATTCCTCCAGGAACTGTCTGCATACTCTTGCCCCATGAGGCCGAGCATTGTCGCACGACGTGGATGCTCCTGTCAGGCATGATAGCAGCTAAGATGAAGAAGCACATGGCTCAGTCCTGAGCAAGACATTGATTTGCTGATTCACACAACTAGGATATACAGCAATGACATTTGAATGTCATTTGGTCTGCAAAAAATGTAGTAGGCTGGTAACCAAGAGAGAGAAGGTAGTCAGAACTGAGGGGACTGCATTAACAGAAGGCAACATTGCAGACTTAAGAGAGCTACAAGTACCTTGGAATTCCACAGGCAAGTGGGAACCATGAAGAAGCCTGTAGGGAAGCTGCAACCACAAGGTACCTGAGGAGTGCAAGGAGGAGATAGAAGCCACTGACATCAAGACGCATGGAGGGTTTCACGCCAAGTCCAACATCCTGAGACTGTACGCTAAGCAGAAGGAAGGAGGCTGAGGAGTTGTGAATGTTATGCCGGGTTTCCATTAGTACCTACTCAGTGCGGGTCGACTCGACTCGGCATGACTCGCCATGGTCTTGTTTTGTTTCCATTGCAATTGAGTACCACCTCAATGTGGGTAGAGTCGATATAGCAACGCAGGCAGTAGTCTCTTGACGTAGTTTGTATGTGACTAAAAAAACAACACAACAATGGATGAGATAGAGGCAAGCTAACATAGCTAAGGCCAGTTTAATATTTTCATCATGCAGTGACCCCCAAACTGGGGGGTATGTGCGTATATAATATGTAAATACATAAATGTCCATAATATATATAAAAATGTGTGCTGGTTAAATACTCATTGATGACTTATCTGTTTCTGGCAAAAAAAAAATTCTTCTTCAGTTTACATACTACTATAGGGTTGATTGCAAGAACTCATTGTGTGTATTGCGCTTAAGCGATATGTAGCCAAAAGCCATTCTTCCAAAGAGTCCTGGCTCATAAATCCTTCATTAAAAAAAAGAGTCATCTCAGTAAAACCTTTTCTGAGATGCAGAGCTGGTGATAAAAATAAAGAAAATAAAGGATATTTTCATATTTTATTTTTTGATTGGCAAATTTGTGGCGGCATTAGACCAAAGTGTACGGCTTAGAAAGATAATGTAATTTCTGTCGTGGGTTGTTCTGTACTCTTTGAGTCCTCACATCATTTGATAAGATGATTTAGCACCAGAGACATAAGGCAGTTTATATCCAGATGTATATGTGAAGGTCCCTGGTTGTTAGTTTAAGTCATTGGCTTCATATCTCTTTCTAGCTATAGTGTGTGGTAGTCTCTGTGGACAACAGTAACTATCACATGAATTACACAGTTCCCGTCTTTTTATGTACATATATATTTATATATCTGTGTGTGTGTGTGTGTGCATGTACTTTGATTAAAATAGGGGACATTTTTCAGAATACACACCAGTTGATTGGGGACGGCTTTCACATTGGGGACAAAAATCACTGTCACCAATCTGATTTCATTACAGTTGTATTCCACATGCTCCAACATGCATTTCTCTATTAAAATTTCCATTGTCCCACAAAGTGACTTTTTTCAGATTCCTGTGTGTAAAAGTGTGTATACCCCCCCATTCAATTTGTGTACTATATAATATATAATATATATTGTATAATATATAATACATATATACAGGAATATATATATATATATATATTCAATGACATGGGGTAAAGTTGTCAGTTTCTCTCTAAACCATGTAGAAATAGGTACATCCCCAAAGGTGGGGTGGTGTGTCAGGTGTCCCCAAAGGTGGCCTAAGTATGCAGTTTTGTGTGTGTGTGTGTGTGTGTGTGTGTGTGTGTGTGTGTGTGTGTGTGTACACATATATAGAGCAAAGGGAAGTCCAGATGGTTCCTAGCACCTTAGTTGCAGAGATTGTTTCAGTGCTCTCTTATTTACAAGGGTTGCCACAGCAGACGGGGCCACAGATTTGGTTTGGCAAATTTTTACACTGGATGCCCTTCCTGACACAACCCTCCCAGGGATTTGTTTCCTCCCAGTCCCAGATCATTTGTGTGTTATGCAAACGTGTAAACCACTGCACTATGGAGCACCTCTAATGTCACAGCCATGCTAGAGTTGAAAAAGTACAGCAAACTTTTTTGACTAGGAAAAACTGTTGGTTGCCCACTGATTGCATTGATTTTTTCCACAATTTGTGGCAAATTTCAAATAGTTGTGGACCGGTGACTAGGGCATTTTGTTGTTCAATTGCTGTCCTGGAGCAACTATGTCACTATTTGTTTTTGAATTTCTGTTTCAGATCTATGAGGTTCTGGCTGAACTCTGAAAGTAATGGGAATTACTGTGTTTGTAGACAGCAGAAGATTGGTAACAGATGGCAATAAGATTTGCAATTTTTGGTACTTTATCAGATAATCATCACATTATCACAAAAATGCTGCAGGTAATTGCCAACTTGACCCCATTCATTTGCACAATAATAGCTGACTAACTCTGCATTGTTGTCATTTTATTTGCGTCTTGACACACCGAAGTGGCAATCTGTCACCAAAGACAGCAACTTGACTGTAAATGGTCGCAGACCTGGTTCCTGCCTTTGTAGCAACCATTTCAACGGGAATGAGATTACAAGTTCATCACACACAATGACAATAATTTGGTCATGCTGCAGTCTCAACCCATGTTTTACCCAGAGAGAGAGAAAATACACCCAAAGCTCGAATATATATAATAGATAGAACTTTAGAATTCATGAAAATCGATTCAGGCTCATATGAATAATGTTTGAAGTTTGTCTAAACATGTGCAAGAAAATAAAGTAAAGGATGTGTTACCAAGCAAATGCAGTATTTTTCTGGTGGTGAATGAAAACATTACATCTTCATAGCCTCATATTTCAACAATACAACGCAATCAGCTACAGCAATAACATGAAATTATATTATTTTAGAGAAATTAGATAATGGATTTCAAGCTAATTTCAGTCATCATTTTGTTAGAGTAAGATGCTTTTCAAATACTGAATGGCTCATTAAGAAATTAAACCCCTCAGATTCAGTATCGCCCCAGCATTACCCCCGAGAGAACGGAAAAACAAAGAGGAATGAGGGAAATATTGCCATGAACAGAGGAGGAATGGAGTAGGCATCTAGAGAGTGGGGGTGGTGCTGGGTTTGATGGAGCTGGGTCGAGAACAGCTCTATAAGGACAGAGATAACTGGAAAACACTATAAAATGTCTATCCTCACATTCTCTCCCTCTGTGGAATTAGCCTTTGAGTGGGCTGCTGGAGCGAGCAAGGGAGGGTGCATGGAGAGATTGATGGAGGGAGGGAGTGGGAAGCCCAAACTGTAGCAAGGGAGGATGGAGAGAGATGGAGTATATGTGGAGTGGGCTGCCTGAACTCTGAGAGGGAGGAATGCAGAGGAAGTATAAGAAGGAAATAAAAGGCTAGAAGAAAAGGAGGGTGTGAGGAAGAAAAGGGTGGTGCTGCATTTACAATCTTTTTCCACACACTCTGTGGAATACATATGAGTGAAGTATATTAATGGTAGTGAGAGAGACTGAGTGAAAGGTCCCTTTTTATGGGGACAGTATTGGGTCTAGTTTTTGATTGGCTGTTCAGCCCTCACATCTCTCATTGTTATTGGTGGCCAGCCACGTTTGTTGTTTGTCATTGGACAGACAGCATAGTCGGCTAGATTCACAATCCGATGGCATAATTCAGCCATCGATCAAACTTTGTGGACAGCAGTAGCCAAACTGCTCCTCCAGACAGAGAGAGAGAGAGAGAGGGAGCGCCTTTAGAGTGGAATATCACAAATCAAATGCTGTAACCTTTTAGTACGTCTGAGTCTGTACATGCCCACTGAAAACCAATGAAGCTTTTTTTCTTGCTGTGCTATGCAAGCTGACTGTTCTCTCTTCATTTATCCCCCTTTTATTTATTTATTCATTTCAATCACATATCTCCATTCTGCCTCTTCCCTTAGAAAAATATCTCCACTAAAATCCTTTAAGCCATTTGTGCTTGTTGACAAAGAATTATCATGATTGTTGAGTTAGACACCTGCAGTGCTTACCAGTTGTTGTCACCTGGTGCCTGGTTGGGATATCAATGGGACTGATTACGACTGATAATGGCTACTCAGTGGGATGATAACATTTGAGGTGGGTGTCCTTGTAACATTTATTCAGATGAAAGATTTGTGGTTTCAGGGAAAATAATGGCACTTGTATGCTAGAGATGTATTGCATTAATTACTTCAGCTCTTGGTTCTGTTGCATTATGTAATGATTATTTACTTTGTCCAGTTTAACACATGAAGGGTTAAAATATGTTACAGCTATTCTACCAAGTTTGTAAGACAAGGTTCCAATTAAACCTATCCATAATAAAGGCAGTGAATTGTACAATGTTAGTGGCGGTGGGGAGGGGGTGTTAGCAACAGTTATATAACAAATATGTTTAGGGCTGCAACTATTGATTATTTTAGTAATCAAGTATTCTAACGATTATTCCATCGATTAACTGAGCAATGGATAAGAAATAAATTTGTCTTATTAACAGTTCATCTGGATATTTTAGCTTCCTAAGATTTACTGTAGATTTTTTTTTGCTGTGTGCAGCAAACAGCGGTGGATGGAGCAGCTACAATTTCTCTTTTCTTCATGTTGACACTTGCTGATCAGGTGGTTGATGAAGGACCTCCAGCTGTTTCCCAGTAAAGGTTTTAATGGTGGTTACAGGAATAAGTGCTGCTGCTTTGGATACTAGAAAAAAATTTCCTTTCACTCCACCTGAGCTCACCATCTCAGTAATGGCTCCGCCTCTTTACGTGTGCCCCGCATGTGCAGGCAGACTGCACAGAAACCTGACTTTTGACCGTTTGGGCAGGGCCTATGGAGCCTAATGTGATTGGTCACTTTGATGGACAGTTAAGGTTACTGGGTTAGACAGAGTTACATCATAGCAGCAACTTAAGAGCTGCTTTAAACCGGAATTGCTCACAATCTGGGGAATAAAGTTTTCTGAATTAACTATCAGTACTGTAGTTATTGTTTTCTGCCAAGTGACTCATGGCATAATACAGTCTTTTTAATGCGCTTAAAAAATGTGAAATAATTTTGAGCATGTGTGTATTTGTATAAATATGTATCACAGTGTTAATGTGCTGGAAAATCTTGAAAATGAACATTTAAAGTGCTTGAAATTGACCCTGGAAAAGGTGTATGAACCGTGAGATATCCAGCATTAATATATATATATATATATATATATATATATATATATATATATATATATATATATATATATATATATATATATATATATATATATATATTAAAGGTACAGTTACTGGTTCATCACATACTAATCAAATTTAGAAAACTTTTCTGTCATAACCACCATTTACTATTTGATAGTCTACTCACTCCTGATGTGAAAATGTTGACTGCTAACCAGCTTGCTGTTGGGGAGTTCTTCAGCTGTATCAGCTGTCTCTTGTCGCACATCCCCCATAGAAACGTAGAAATAAGAAGCTTTTTTGGGACCATCTTCTGGCCATTTTCTCCACTTTTGACTGAAAAAAAACCCCACTGACTTTAGCAGAATGACTGCTTGGAGTTGTTTTGTATAATTATCCCTGAACCCCTGACACAAGCTTTCTGAAATTCTAAACCTCTTTTAAAATCCCTTCAATTGCAGGAGGTCATTCCATGATTATCCATTTCTCCTCCTCGAGGCCGTATCTTTGTGGATGTGCTAATGTTCATATGATCATTATTCTATTAAAAGTTCAGCTTCCAGTTAAGCTTCATATTTTGTGCGTATACCTGTCTAATTTGTTACGGGATCAATGACTACTGATGCACTTAAGCAGCTCCAAACAACAATATAATATTTTCAGCACTATGAAATCACTTCACAGCTGGTTTGAGGTTCTTGTACTGAAAAGTTCTCTTTCATCTTCACCAAAAATGTGTACTGTTACTCTGGGTGAACAACTTGCATTATTCCATAGGGGCATGTTCTTTGCCTTTCTGTTCATTGTTAGGCTGTATCTTTGCTTTAATGTTCTTTCTGGACAGAAAAGTGTTTTCTCGGCATGCCTGCCATGCGAGCCTAGTTTGTGCAATATCTTTCAGATTGTGGCTGTGTTGGGTTCTTGTAGACTTATTTTGGCATCAAACGGCCTGTTCCATAGAGGGGGGGGGTGTCACTTGTCAGGCTCAAAGGCATCCAGGGGTTTTTTTTTCTGAAGGCCTTGGAGAGCTTTTCAGCTCATTCTTGGCATAATGACGCCGCATACTTCCATAGCAAACACCAGAATCCGGGGGTTAGAAGTTTCAATTTTACAGGTTCTACTTGTAACACCTCAAGGTGGTTCTTATTTTTACAGCAAAAGCCTCATAATTTTACAGATCTGAATTAGAGATTTGTGATAATAATGGTGACTGATTTTGTATTATAAAAATGTGTTTCAAAATGTGTTTCCATGGGCAAGTTTCTCTTTAAAAAAGTTTATCTTTCTAAACTTCCTTTTGGGTAACTTTGCGTTTTTATGCTCTCGTATTTTTGTTGTGAAGCACTTTGTGATACTTAGCTTGAAAGGTGCTATAGAAATAAAATTGTACTTACTGAATGTGTATGGATGTGTGTATCTCTAGGTTCAATTTTAAATATGCTGAAAAAGTTAGCGATTTCCATGGGATGTGCCTAGGCTTCATTTCAAGATGTTTTATTAGATAATTATAAGATTGCACAGGACACTCCAAAGGCTCCCCTTAAGGTTTTCTAAAAGTGTTCAAAATGATATAATTCTATTGGATGCAAATACTAAAAAATATTTAATGCAGTCAGACTGTAGCCATATATCTTGTGGTTATAAACCGATATATTAAATGATAATTTATATGCTGATATTAAAGATGGCATAATCAGTTCTGTAAATATTCCAATTTGAGTTAAGGCTTTGTAAGAAATCAAGGACATAAAATGGTGTTGCTCAGTATAAAACAGCCATATAACAAGCTGGCATCATTGTGTCTTGTGGCTGGCTTAATTTTCAGGGTGCAACTAAAAATGAAAATGATGGATAATGTCAAGAACTTTGAGAATCGTAATGACAGCCACTGGCTGTCCTTCTCCAAGAACATTCACATTCTGACTAGAGAAAGGAAATTGGACATTAGCAACCATAGTTCAGCATGGGGATAAAAATTCCTGGCTGATCCTATGAATGTTAAATATAAAGGTGGTTGGCTCTTTGCCGCTATGCATAGTATTATAATAAATCATATGGAGCTGCTTCTGGTTTTTCCATAGTGTGTGTGTCTGTGTGTGTGTGTGTGGAGTGTGAGTGTTAGTGAGGTTATTATTAATTATTTCACTGGTCAGTCTTGGTATCAGATTTGGGGTAATGCCCCTGATATGGAAGACTGGCCAGTTTGTGGTGGCTGCTCCTAATGATGCAGCTTTAACAAGGTTCTGTCTTGGGAGGACACTAAACCTGCTCAGTTTGGACTGGGAGGGTTTAAGAACCCTTGTTAGAGCATAATGGCTTTGTAAGAGGGGAGGATGTGGTTTGTACAAGTAAAATGAATAGATGAGTGTGAGCATGCTGTCATGAGGTGTCCTTGGTAGAGGATATGATGGTAATTAGACTGCTGTTTTCTCAATGGTGTTCCTGTGATGAGACTATTTAAACCCTTGGTGGTGTGTGTGTGTGTGTGTGTGTGTGTGTGTGTGTGTGTGTGTGTGTGTGTGTGTGTGTGGTTGGGTAGGGGTAGGATGCGCTTACGTAGACATCATGCTCATGTTCATCTGTATGTGCATGTGTCTCCTCATGAGTGTGTGTGACTATGCGTGTGTGTGACTGCCCTTTAGTATTTGCTGACTCAGGCTGGTTTTCCCTTTCTAAAAGTAAATAACCTTGGCCCAACAAGCTGTCAGCTGGCCCCACTGTGCCCTGGTCCCGACATCAAAAGATGGCGAGAAAATCTCTCCTCTCTCATCCACGCTCCACAGCAACACACACCAAAAGCACATCTTCACAGCGACCACATACTGCAAAGGCGTTGCATCTTCAAAAACCCACCTTCTGATGCAAAATGAGTAATGCTGAAACGCTTTTATTTTGTGCCACCATGTTAAATTAGTTCCCCTAAATTCTGCCGCATGTACTTTGAATGTGTCGCGTGTAGCACAGACGCTCTTCAGCCTGAGCCCTTGGTTCAAACTCTCACTCTTGAACTTGAGAAAGAGGATCATTTGCTGTACTGTGTTATTCTGAGTGTGTAATGGCTATGGCTTTTGTTGTTTTTCACCACAAAGCATAACAACTGGCAATGAAACATCTCAGTGAGAGAATCCCAATATTTAGTTTTGAAATGTCCTGTTTGACAGCAGTTACGGTGTAGCCAAATCCAACAGAGCTTGGCCAAACCAAAATTTAAGAAGGGAGTAACGTTGGCAGGGTTGCCAATGTAAATAAAGTCAATCGCAGATTTGTTTTTGTGTTTGGCTACTTGTAACGTTGTAGCGCTGATTATGTTACTAGTATTACAGGTACATAAGTAATACCAGTTTTTTTCTGCTTAAAAAACCTGTTCAAATCATGCTTTTCTCAGAAAATGGGGGAAAAATCCTTCCTGGTACCTGTGTTTTGCTCATTTACTTTTACTTAATCAAAGCAACCTAACAGTAGTGATTGTTGATTGATACCCCCTGTGGTGCACAAAAAAATGAAAAAAAAAAAAGGATTTCTGAAAACTTGTGGGGAAAAAGCATATTTTTTTTGGTTAATGGACTCTACTGTGTCTCTGTCCCTGTTTGTTATTGTCAGTTTGGCTTATTTTGTTAGTCATCGTATTTCTCACTCGTCCTTGTTTTTCTCCACTTTTTTTCTCTCTTGTTTTGCTTCTCTCTCTCTCTCTCTGTCATTCCTTTTCTATCTTCATGTCTCTCTCTCTCTCTTCTCCCAAGCCATCCTCCCGGAGGTTAATCCCTCTGGTTTCAAATACAGATAACCATGGCAACAGGCCACAGCTTTTGAGCTTTGGGTCTGTAAGACGAAGGCATTGATCAGGATGAAATAGTGTCAGGTGAAAGCACAAAACACACAACTGGCATGCATGTATTGGGGCAAAGAATCCTCTGGAGTGGCTGCTCAGTCACTCATAGGCACTGCGTGAAAATCAAGTTTACATTTAGTTGCTGTTTTTGGAGCAAATTTTTAAAGCTAATAGGCGTGTCTGATTTAAAAAACAAAAGAAATAATTAACAATATGAATAGTGGTGTTGATGATTAAATGTGAAGTCAGAGGTTTACATTTTAGCCCAAAGGGTGTTTGGCACCTTGAAACTGTGCAACTAACTTCAGCTAAACACAGCATCCTTGAGCAAATGAAATCCCTGAACTCCTCCATTAGAGCTGCTCAGTGACCTCTCACAGAAAAATGATCCGTCTAGCAAAGTAGGTGTGAATGTTTAAGAGCGAAATAATGGAAGTGAAACGATCAGACTGCATGTTAGCGCTGCTTTTCGTCACCCAAATAGCACATTTCATTCAGGGTGCCCTGATTAAATCCCAGTCATGAAAAATAAACATTCAAAGTTGTAGTGAAAAGTTAAATGTTATTTTCCTTTATTTTGATTGCCCTAAGATTAAACTTGCCTCCTTGCAGCGCACACATTCATTCTCGGATGCTCACACACATACACATACTTGACCTTGATGGTTGGATTACATCGAGACAGATGTAGTCAGAAGAGCAGAGTTGATGAAAAAGGTCTTTTATTGAAGTGTAAACCAGTATTTCTCTCCTCCTGGACTTTATAGCCGAGGCCAGCAGAAGGTGTGGGTGGACACAGACAGTTTAACCGTTAAACAGCAAATCTACCAGCTTGTGTAACTTGCAGCTGCTTTTGTAGAGTGCCGCAACTGATATATGCCCTTGGATGATATGACAGCCTCATTTTTTTTACTTTTACTGCAGTGCAATTAAATTGAGAATAAGATTGTAAGCTCCTGCCTTATAATCCTGCATTTTCACTTTGATTTCTTTTTTCCTCCTGCATTTTCTCCAAAAAATGTTTTCGTGACGATTAAGTGAACCGGAGAATTGGATATAAATTTAAGTTTTCTAACTAACATTTTCCTACACACGACATATCTCGGCATGCTTGCATGTAACATGACATGATGGAAGAAAACACTAACTATTGTCTAAATTGAATACCTCTTGCTTGCTTCCTTTTGAGTTTATGTGATTTTCATGTCTGAGCGAGTGTTTCATGTTTTAATCACTGCCAACAGCACAAATCTACTCCTCTTGCATTTTTCAGGAACTCTTTTTATTTTTTTTTTAATTTTGTAGTTTTAATTTGTTTTCTCTCTGGCTGTGGCTCTTCACTTCATTTCCCAATGATTTGTCTGAGGACAAGCCACATACCATTAAAAAAGAAAAGAAAAAAAAAGAAGCCAAAAAAAATGCATTTAATAAGTTTGTCTAAAAACTTTCTTTATTAATTTTCTCTTCCCTTATCCGAGAAAGTGCTTCCTCAGTGATAATCCAGCTATCCAGCAGGCCTTCTGGTTTATTGCATTTGTCTAATGAAATGCTCCAATACAGACAGACAATCAAAGAACAATTCAGTGAAAGTAGGAGCTAGGGAGTGGGGGTGGAAGAGGTAATGTGTGAGTGAATTTAGGAGCTGAACTCCACTTTGTTTTAATCAGTTAAAGTAGTATTAAGAGTAGCAGTGTTACTGTGCAGACTGTGTACCCAGGATTGCAAGCTTTGAATCTTTCACTGATTATCTCGCTGTGACTCTCCCACATCCCAGGATGTAAAACTGATGATTAGTGTTGCTAAGAACTCCAGTGGGTTTAATCAGTTATTGTTGCTGCATAATTAACACAAAAACACATGATTTGTTTATCAGAGAAGGTAGGTGCAGAGCCAATAAATCGGCATTGTGTTTTAGCTTAGATATTTGCAAGAATGATAATTTCTATACTTAATAACAGAAGCACTCAGCATCTAATCCATCCTCAATGATTGCCTGAAAAAAGTTTGCATTAAAGACTCTTCAGAGTTCATTAATGAATTTTCTGCCACCTTGCTTGGAGTTTTTTTTTCTTTGTGTTCTATGGTGTATATATATATTTTTTGGAATTTAATTTCTGTATCTCTGACATGTTTTTTTATTGGTGATATATTTCATACAATGCGAAAATCAGACCAGTTACAGTAGTTTATGTAGTGCAGTCAATCACTGGCCACTTTATTAGGCACACCTGTTCAACTACACATTAACTCAGTGCATTCAGGCATGTAGACATGGTCAAGATGACCTGCCGAAGCCCAAACTGAGCATCAGAATGGGGATGAAGGGAGATTTAAGTGACTTTGATCATGGCACAGTTATTGATGCCAGACAGGTTGGTCTCAGTATTTCAGAAATTGCTGATCTGTTGGGATTTCCTTACACAACTACCTCTGAGGTTTACAGAGAACGGTCTGAAAAAGGGAAATTATCCAGTGAGCAGCAGTTCTCTGGGTGAAAAAGTCTTGGTAATGCCAGAGGTGAGAGGAGAATAGTCAGACTGTTTTGAAGTAATAGGAAAGGCAACAGACAATCAATGTATGCAGAAAAGCATCTGCTAAGCAGCAGAAGACCATAGCAGGTGCCACTCCTGTCAGCTAAGGCTGTATTTTGAACGGGCTTGCCAGATTTGGACAACTGAAGCTTGAAAGAAATGTTGCCTAGTCTGAGTCTCGATATCTGGTGCAACATTCAGATGGTAGAATTGGGTATAAACAAGATGGAAGCATCCATCCTGCCTTGTATCAGCACCTCAGAATGGTGGTGTGATGGTATGGAGGACATTTTGTTGGCATACTTTGGGCCACTTAGGGCATCATTTAAACACCACAGCCTACCTGAGTATTGCTGCTAACCACAGTGTACCCATCTTCTTATGGCTGCTTCCAGGAGGATAGCATGCCATATCACAAAGCTCAAATCCTCTCAGACTAGTTTCTTAAACATGATAATGAGTTCACTGCACTCTAACAGCCTCCACAGTCACCACCTTTGGGATGTGTTGGAACAGGACTGCATCATGGATGTGCAGCCAACAAATCTGCAGCAGTTGCGCGATGCCGTCATGTCAATGTGAACCGAAATCTCTGAGAAATGTTTCCGGCACCTTGTTGAATCTATGCCTCAAATGCACATCTAAAGGCAAAAGAGGGTCCAGCCCAGAACTAGGAAGGTTTTTTTTTTTTTTTGTTAACGTGTCCAGTGAGTTTATATTCCACATGCATGCGGTAGAGGTGGTTGTCTACCAATCGGAAGGTTGGTGGATTGATCCCCGGCTCCTTGTGTCCATGTGTTGAAGTGTCCTTGGGCAAGATACTGAACTCTGAGTTGCCCCCATCAGCATCCATCGGCATGAATGTTAGATAAAAATACTCAAGTAAACATAAAAGCACTGTATAAATGTGTGTGTAGTAGAAAAAAGCTCAAATGGAGTAGAAAGGTGCTATATGAGTACCGGTCCATTTACCCTTTAGTTACATGTGATAAATTAATCATTTTGTCATCTATTTATATTTTCCTTTGTTCATCTTTTATATTCATCTATCGCTTCCACTCCATATGTCCTGCCTTGATCATCTGCAGAGTGACACCTCTGTGTGTGTGTTTCTGTGTTTGTCTATGTAGCTGTAATCATTAATGAGTCCCTCTGAACTAATTTTAAACAGTCTTGACTGTGACAATGCAACTTCAAAAGCTGACCCCCCCCCCACCACCACCCCCCAAAAAAACACACACATCCACACCCACTCACAAGTACTGACGCTCAAAAGGTGTCAGTAGGGTGTATACCTGCAGAGTCACAGACAAGTCCTCTCCTTGGCTCCAGACTCCATTAATCATTTAAAGCGAGGATTTCCCTCAAGCCCATTCTTTCCTCAGGCAGACAGTGTGACATCAGGCTGATGAGGCCTCAGATGACACAGACACATTCATCAGACATACAAAAGATTTGTTTCAAAATCTCTTTGTTTTTATGAACATTCGAGTCTTAACAATTTCTTTATTCTGTCTCGTGAGACAGGAAGCTCTGTGTTGTTGCTGAATGTTTTATATTCTTGACAGCATTTCAGCCTACCCTATCTCTGCTCTGAAAGGTACAAATTCTTGATCCTTTTATTGTATATTGCATTATGTGAGGCTTTTAGAGTACTTGGTGTACTGTTCTGTCACAACTGTGGCACTAAAAGTATCTCTTAAAAAAATATCTTGCTTTGAATTTTAACTCAAGGTTATTTCACTTTAGCTTTGTTTCTCTTTGTTCCTCACCTCCGTAAAGACGTTTTTCTTTGTCCAATGGGTGGTTGGAGGTAAACGGCGTGCATGAAATTGATGGGAAAATATGGCTTCTGAAAATCACTGGAATCATTCAGTTAATAAAAAACAGAGGCATAAAGACTGGCGACGTTTTGTGTAAATTTACCGTGATTTTCTCTGCCAGGCTTTTTACTTGGACTTCCTGAATAGGAGAAGAAATGGAAAATGTATTTGTTTCTTACTGACTTTTTGCAAATGCAAGCACACACAACCTCTAAAAGCACATACAGCAGAAACACATAACACATAGAACTCAGACACGCACAGACAAGCGCACACTCATTTTAGCAGCAGGTGGATGAAAAGTAAAGTACTACAGTTTGTGTGTGTCTGTGTTCACTGGTATTATACTACTATATATTCTGGGGACAAAAATTACACACACTCACATTGTGGAGACATGTGTTTGCGGGTAAACTAAGAGCCCCTACTGCATAAATCATTACATTTTTAGGTGAAGACTTAATGCTTAATGTTAGGTTTAGGTTACGATGAGGGCAAGGATAAGGAAGATATTAGTTATGATTTAGGTTAGCATCAGTCTTTAGGAAATGTAAGTTAATGTAATGTCCTTTGAACTGATGGAAACCTGACTCTGTGTGTGTGTCTGTGTGTTTCTATGTAGGCCTGTCTCAGTGATCATCTGTCTGCATTCCAGGTAATTAGACTGGCCAACAGCTGAGTCCCATTAGCGTTGATTACAGCATTCAGTACTACAGAAGAGAAAGAAAAGGAGAACTGAATAGAAGGGGTGTGTGTAGTGTGCACATGGGGTGTGTGTTAAAAGCATATCTGTTATGTGTAGGTGTTTGTATGTATCATCTTTGTACATGGTTTTTTGTCTTATAGTAATATCTTGGCATGGGTTACTGCTTTGAGTTCTAGCTGTCAGCCGCATCTGTGTCCATAAACGTTTTTTATATAATTTTTTTTCAAGAACTTCTCAAAGAGGGAGCTCAGACATTTTACCAATCAGCTAAAAGTGCAGTCTTAATCCCAACAGGGATCTCTCACCTGTTCCTGCTGGCTTCACATAAGATGAGAGACTGAAAAAAAAAAAGATTCAGCGCAGTGCCAGAGAGAAATAACAACAGCCGCATAACCACAGGAAATGACACCACTTCTACTCAGCTGTTAGGAATCAGGCCCACACTCACAAGTTACATTTGTGTGGTCACTTTGAAGTATAAACAGCTACATCAACAACAAAAAGCAACACGACTGATGGAAGATTACATTTGGGCCAGCGTTTGTTTAGTCTGTTGATGCATCCGACTATCTCATGATTTCTGGGTTTTTTTTTTCTTTTCTTATTTCAAATCACACCCAAGGGAAATTAAATTGCTCAACTTATGAGGCCTTTTTGTCTGTATCCAGTCAAGGAAATGTTTATTTAATCCACACAGGGCTTTTCTGTCTGTCTGCATGTCCACCTACACTCTTTCTTCCTTTCTTTCTCTCTGTGTGCATGTATCTCTCCCCTCTCTCTCTCCTCTATCTCTGTCTGACCCTCCCTGATGGTTTCAGTGTCTCAGGATTGGGTGATTGATTCCAGCTCTGGACGGCTGGAAGACGAGCAGCCTGCACGCTGGTGTGCAGCAGGGACTGCACTCTGCTCTGACTCTGTGATGAATTACTGGCCTTTTAATACACAGTAGAGACAGAGTGAGTGAAAAATGAGAAGAACGGAAGAAGCCATATTGAAATTGCAATGCCATGAGAAAGAGACAGCAGAGAAATGTGGAAAAAGGAGGAAAAAAATCAAACTTGTAAATTAATGATAGATGGTTAAACGGATTAATCACTGCATGTGTGACTATAATGCTAGAACTCTGTGTGCCTGTTTGTGTGTGTGTGTGTGTGTGTGTGTGTGTGTGTGTAGTTCCCATTATCTAGAAAGGCATCTCCTAATGCTTCAAATGAGTCATACAGAGTGTGAAGATGCAGTGTTGGAAGGCTGTGGAAGAAAGAAAAAAAAATCTTCCTGTCATGTAATCGAATTAACCATTGAAACATAGTCAGTCTCTCACTTAAAGAGTGATGCCATTTCTTTGAGTCATCAGGGTTTCTTTGCCACTTCACAGCCACAGAGTGGAAAACAGCTTTTCTGCTTCTGAATATATTCTTGTATGTCATCACTTGAAAAACTTCCAACTGCAGTCTTAATGATGCTGGAGCACCACTTCAATCCTTTAAAGGTTAGCTAAGCTAAATGACCTTTGTAGCCAATTAACCAGAGCAGAAAACTGGGATTTACAGAATGCATGGATCAGTCTTGTGTTTAGTTTTGTTTTGTTTTTTTGATTGAAAAATCTGTTTGTTTGAAATTGAAAGGATGTGCCCTATTGCATATCAAACCCATTTCCCTGAAAATACTCACACAAAGAGTGCTTTTGGTGGCTGAAACTTGGGACAGTGCAGCAAGACTTTCATTAGTTAGTAAGTTAACATGTAGGTGGATAAATGCAAAGCATTTTAATTTGATGTGTAGGTGGTGTAGATTTTTTAATGCTCTGCCTGTTGCACACACAAACACATGCATGTTAGAAGCAAAAGCAGCAGCTGCTGCCATCGCTATGATAATATGAACTGATAATATGAACTGACCAGTATCCAGTGTTGATTTCACTGAGCCTCCAGTCATATTGAAGATGGAGAAAAGTGTATATCTCCATGGCTAATGAAACCCTGGGGATTTTGGGGTTTAGGGTTCATAAAGTATTTATGGTATGTTCATTAAGTATTGATTAAGCCGTTAGAGAGCGTTTAGACACCCAGACAATCATTATGAAAGATTAGAACTTGAGGAAGAGGAAGATGAAGGAAGATAGAAATACAGATGGCAAGAGGTGGCCATGAGAGATGAATGAAAATGAAGGCAAATTAAGATGAGGGCAGTATGAAGGAAAAGTGCAAGACACTGAGGCAGGAGAAGAGTATGGAAGCCAGGATGAGGAGGGGGAGGAGGTAAATTTCTGCTCTTTAAATATTAATTAAGCATTCAGATAGTGTTTTAGACAGCAAGACTACCATTATAGGAGATTAGGTTTTAATCTGAGCAGGGAGGAGGGGCGAATAGCAAGTAGGGAAGAGAGGAAAGGAAAGGAGGAGGGTGAGCACTGAAAGGAAGGTGGGCTAAGGGAGGGCAAAGGACAAGTAAGAATAGATGGATTAAAAGAGGAAATGAGCAGGATTATATGAAGAGGTATAGTTAAAAAGAGTGAACACATAATGAATAGGAAGTCTGATTTCCCAAATCAGCCTGCTTCTTGGTGAAAGTGCTCAGCTGTTTGTTTTCAAAGCATTTCTCTGTCTGCAGCATGTTTTTGCTCAGTTTTTCTTCATCTTTCCTTCATCCATTTTCAATTCCTGCTCATTTCTGTCAGGGTTGTGGGAGGCAGTAGTGTGTTAGCTCTGATGTGAAGTGTTGATATTTCAGATGTGAGCAGAAATCCAGAGAAATGCAACGCTCGAGTGCGGTCTCCGCTTATGCAGACTGGCGCACAGACTGAGCTGGCATTTCTCATGGATATTTAACCATTGCTTTGCCCTCGCTTTACCCTCTAGCTCCTCAGCAGGTGCTGCTGCCTTTCAGGGTAACCAGGAAGTAGCAACGATAAGTGGCATAAACCTGTTATAATAATGCAGGAATGAGGTTTAATGGGGCTGAAAACACTGGCTGACTAGCTGGCAGGCTGGCTACACAGTCAGAGAGAGGCACAGTTGGTGCGAAGCTGTTTCCAGCTTGTGACAGATGTTACAATGAGAGAGAGTGAGACAGAGAGAAAGATGGGGGACAGAGGAAGAGAGAAGTGAGTCATTTGCAACATGCAGAGTGGGAGATCACTGTGAAGCAACTTTGTGCAAACAGCAACTTTTTAAGCAAAGTCACGTAGAGTTCATTCACGTGTGGGTGCTCCAGAGCACTGTAGTTCATATCCCACTTGTAGTGCAAATGAACAGGTTTTACAGAAAACTGGAGATATTGTAGTTAAATTTAAATTCTGTGAAAGCAATTCATTACGCTGGCCCTGTGCTCATGTTTCACTAGATTCCCCATGATAGAGCCAATGGGAATGATGGAAGGAAAACCTAAAATCTTTTAAGGGGGGGGGGTTACTGACATTAGTCACTAACATCTAGAAGAGTGGTGGAAAGGTTATGGCTTCCCCCTTGTTTATACCAGCCTGCATTCATTCCCCTTGTTAGAAAAAAATTACAAACTGCATGAAAAATGTGTGCCTAAACAACAGCTGACCCAGATTTTTTGGGCTGAAATTGGGCAAACTGCTGAGAGATTTTTCAGAAGATGCATTGTCTTTTGATGAAATTAGGTTTTAACTGCACTGACCACAGGTTTAGGAAATGTTCGGGTTTACCATTTAATCTTTTTGTGGCTTGCAAACAGCAGGAGAGGGATTCAGTGAGTGGTACCATAGTACGAGTGTAATGCATTGCATAGAGTCTGCAGCTTATTTGTTTGAATGACAGAAACCCAGACTTTAAGCAGCCTGACGTGGCAATGGATGTGTTTTAGTTTCCCCAGTGATTTCTCTAGTGAATTCCTGTAACTTGGATGTGCTGCAGTACTTTTTTTGTAGTTTGTGCCTTATTAGCTTTAGACAGTGTTTCACTGCTGAATCTTCTCTTGGGTTTTAACAGTTTTGAGAGCCTTAAAACAGTTTATTGTGACAATTTCTCACATGGCTATATAAATTCAGTTTGTCACCAAAGGAAATATTATATTAAGACTTTGACTGACAAATAATATAAATAAAGCAGTCTGACTGATGTAGGATTTTCATGATTGATGTGATACCGATATTTGGTGATTTAAAAATCTGATATTCCGATATGCAAGCCGATATTTTTTTTCCTTTCAGACACAGAAAACATAACCAGATTTCTCTAAAAGTTATGTGTAGTTATTTATTTACTCATTTACATTCTGCCAGACTCCGCTCAGATCAGCTGGTTGTTGTTTATATGGCATTCCAACAGGGAAGCTTTTTCTCTTCTCTGCAGATACCGATAGATTTGCTAATGTCACCTAATAGAATCGCCCTGCCAATAGATCATTTAGGGTGTTTAGGCAAAATTTACTTTTTAAAACCTGCTCCGAAACAGTTCTCAGGTATCAACATTAACATACTCATTCTTTCTGATTGTACTGGTCATGAAGAGATCCACCTCTATCCTTACTGTGCTTTGCAGTGTGCAAATGTGACATATTACAGGAAAAACCTGAACCTGTGGCACTCTATAGTAAGTAGATCCAGTGCCTTGTTACGCAATGGGGACATTTTACTGCTGAAATAGTTTGGGTCCCAAATAAAAGAAGGTAGATGCAAATCAATGCAAAGTTGCTTGAGTGACCACCGTTATCATATGATTGAAGTGGTCTCTTCTGGGATGGGACTCAAAGGTCATTGAACGGTTAATGAGGATGAAAATTGTGTGACAAATATGCAAATTATTTGCCTTTGCACTCATCTTTTGTAAAAAAGAAAAAAAAAGATTTCATTTCTCAGAACAATTCTCACTCAGAACAATTTTGCATTTCTCTGCAGTGGCCCCAAACCATGCTCCACAGCATATCACAGCCACTGAATCCTCACACTTTAGAGGTCAACGGTTCAGGTGTGTGTACACAAATTTGTGTGCAAATACCTTTGAGTGTTTGCAGCAAAAGAGCTGCCTGATGAGCCTCATTTTTAAATCTAAATGTTTTCTTTAGCCATTGAAGATTTTTCTTTGCATGCACCATGGATGCTTGGAGAGTGGGAGTCCTGAGCTTGGCAGACTGTGACCGACGAAATCTATATAATCAGTGACTCAGAATAGGCAGAACAGCTTCAGTGAAGAAGTCTGAAATATTTTACCTTTCTTTCTAACATCTGAATATATCTCTCCATCAGTAAGGATTTTCCTCTAGCTGAGTGTCCAATGCAGGGTGGCACGGTTGTCTTTGCACACAAAGCCTCTGACTTGGGATGTAATCCTTTACATTTGTGTTCATGTTTCTGTGCACTCTCATTTATGAAAGCAGTGACAGACGAAAGAAGCAACATCAAAGCTGCAGAATTTAACAGCTGTGGTATCTGTCATTGCGTTCAGAGACATCTCCCTGAAAGAGTTACATCACTGAAATCATCAAAGTCTTGTGCTTGCTTCAGACCTGTGTAAATTGTAGTTTCTCTGCTTTTCAAGACAGACCTTATTACAATGTTTTCATGATGGGATCACAGTCTTTCAGGTCTGTCTTAAAACTAGTCAGATGGCCACATGGTAATGTGCTCTGAGTGGAAATGACAAAATCCACTGCCCTCAGAAATATTAAAAAAGCCTGAAGATAATATGATGCTGCAGCTTCAGCTGTCTAAATCAAGTGGTTATCTTCCACTGACTATACAATATACCATACTGTTTTTATATATCCCTTGACAGCAGCTCACGTGTGGATGAACATCCACGTAACCCCTTAGAGGGAGTTTTGAACTAAGAGAACAAAGTTAAATAACTGCTTGATTTGATAGATGCAGGTTACTGAACCAAATAAGCAGATAAACTTGTGGAAACATTTTTACACAGCGCAAGGAATATCTTCTTATCGATGGATTTATTTGCTGTACGTTTAAAGCTTGATGCATAATTTGTCTTTATGTGTTGTTCTCCGGATTTCCTTAATTTGCAGAGGGATGGTTTACTTGAAGAGTTTTAGTCAGGCTTGGAATACACCGCAGCACAGGAACAGCACTAATGAAGGTTACTAATGATCTTCTCATGGTCTGTGACAGTGGACTCATCTCTTGTCATACTTGATCTGAAGCATCCAATACTATTAGTCACAGCATTTCACTACAGAAGCTGGAATGCACCACTGGGTTTAAAGAAAATGCACTGCACTGGCTTGAATCATATTTATTGATAGACTACGACTTATTCCCATAAAGGACAGATGTTGCAGCGTTCCACGGGGTTCTGTGCTGGGACAGATACTTCCCTTATGTAATATGATTTGAAAACACTACTTAGTTTTCCATTGCAATGCAGGCGATGCACAGTTATATTTATATACAGTATGAAGTCAAATTACACAAATCAATTAGATAAACTACAAGCATGTCCATGATGTCTAACTTTCTACTTAGTCATTTTTCACAAGGTTACATTCTTCAGCATGCACATTAAACAAATATCCATGACTGCTTTCTTTAATCTGTGCAGTATTATTAAAATTAGTAACATGTTGTCTTGCATAGGGATGGGCGCTTAATTTTCCCAGAGCCACATGATAAGCTCTCTCTGTCAGACCCTTCTCTAGATTCATACCTATTTTAATTTGTAAGCACCACACACACACAGGCTTTGGTCTCCTGCGGTCTCCATTTCAATGGAGTGCTGCCAAGCAGAGCAAAAAATAATTGAAGTATACTAGTATAACTAACTGAGACGCACATAAGGAGGAGGTTCCTTCATTCCCCTAGAAAAATTGAATACAACTCTGTTAACATTTATGAATCTGGAGGGGGTTTCCTTATTGCTTCAGGGGGTCTGAACATGAAGTCAGTGTACTGCCTTTTCAATGAAATGTTTATTCCTTTTTGCAAGGATATGTTGCCTCTTGAGTTAAATTCACAGATATGTTGCAGTGGGGTATTAAGGCATAAATACAGAAATAAACAGCTTAAAATTTAATGCATTTGTTGCTGCAAAGCCATATTTCAGGGACGCGATATAGTCTTTTGTTCTTCTCAGTTTATTTTCAAATATTTTAATCTTTAGAAGGGAAAAAACATTTTGCACATGGAAAAGAGCAGTATTAAGTCTAGCTCCGTATTCCATTGCCATCAGTTTATATTATTCAGATAAACTATTCATCTTTCCAAAAGTAGTTTTATGAAGCTTAGTTATGATGAATGAATAGCTCAAACGGTTATTTTCTTATACCACAATAATTTAATCTATCTTCTTTAAGGATGAACAACCATTATTTCAAGTCAAGACTTTTTTTTTAAGTTTTAAGTTTTCAGCTAGTACCTCTTTGGGAGTCACCTTGAAAAAATACTATTTTTTGTCTGTCAAATTGTTATCTTTGGTATTTCTCATAGATTCAACTAAAGAAATGTTGAAAATGTAACAAGCTGGTAGTAACAAATGCCTAAAAATATCATTTGAAATTGGTTCTATGCTAAGTTGTCTGTTATGTGACCCAACACTGGTTTGTCCTTTGAGTTAGGTGTATTTTTTATGTTTGAATGATATATAGGTCAGTATTAAGTGACTTTAGCAAAAAAGAAACATTCCTGTAAAAAAAGACTGGACTGAAAATGAATGAAAATGCGACCATTGTCCACTTTTGAAACTTTGAAAAACCTTCAGAAAGCCTGGAGAACTGTTGTCTGGCTCCTTTGAAGCAAAGTCTAAAGAAACAAGAAGCACTCAGAGAGCATAAACCTCCAAGGCAGCTCGCTCTCTGGGCAGCATTCACTTTTAAGGGAATAGTGTTGTATTTTGTATATTCATTTTGTTTTCTTTATTCTTTGTAAACATACTTTAAGAATTTTGTAGTGCAGTAAAAATCAGATAAGGGCAGCATGAGGGAGGTTTACTTTGATTACACAGACATTATGTAGGAGTAAATAATGGATAATAGGAATTGATTTGTAAATAACTGGACATGAATAATTTGAGCTTATTATATAATATTATACTACAGTGTATTTCTAACAGGCAGCTCATTCTCTTTCTCTTGAAAACACTTTTTTAAAGATAAACACATTTTGCAGTCAACTTTAAAGAAGGCAGATGTTGAAATGTAAAAGTGAGGTCGGAGGTCAAATGTGACATGATATTTGGATGTAAACTAACATGTGATATTTAGAATTCCCATATACCAGCATCATTTCCTAAATGTTGTCAATACAAACAAAGGCAGTAGAATTTTAAACAGAGTTTTAAAGATAAAAGTTATTTTATGAAAGTTTGAACTTATTTGACCTTCAAGAAGAGGTCAGATAAGTTCAAAGTAACATGATGTTTAGAATCCCCATATATTCATTCCCTATATGCTTACTTGTTGTTAGTACAAACAATGGCAGTAAGAGACAGTTTTAAATAGCTCTATATAGCATTATTATCACTTTGACCTTTGGATCAATCTATTGAGCTTGAAGGAGAGGTCAGAGGTCAAAGGTGAGATGATATTTTAAATCTTTATATGGTACTACTTTCTATATGTTGACAATTCACACCACATTAGTAAGAATCATAGATTCTGAGTTATAAGACGTTCTGCCAAAAAGTCATTAAGTTGACCTTGAAGACCTTTGTGGATGTGAGCCACATTTTAATGGACTGTTAACATGACCCCACTCTACGCCCCAGAAAAGTTTCATCAGAATTCGTTCAAAACTTTTCAAGATATCATGTTTAGACAGAAAGATGGCACGCACACGTGCAGACGCTACCAGAAACATAACGTCCTTGGTGGGGGTAATGAGGGGTGGCTCAAGACTTTTGCACAGTCTTGTAGAACATGTGCTTCTGCTCATTCACCTTCTACCACTGTCTCTCCACAGCAACAGGAGCAGGACCCCACCAATCTCTACATATCTAACCTGCCCGTGTCGATGGATGAGCAAGAGTTGGAGAACATGCTGAAGCCTTTTGGTCACGTCATTTCCACAGGGATACTGAGGGATGCCAACGGCCTTAGCAGAGGAGTTGGCTTTGCCAGGTATGCAGTATACTTACACTTAAGATTCTTGAGAGGGACTGAGGTTACACGCCCCACTACTAGCTCTGATTTTCTATTACTGGAGTGGTTTAAAGGTCATGGAAAAAAAAAATTCACACGTGAATTGTCAACCATATGTTTATTCTGATTGCTATAATTACATATTGGACACATAATAAAACAGATTCATTAATATAATCACTATAATCCACATTCTTTAAGATAATTGCAGTGTGACCCTGAGCTGATTCACTGCCATTTGCAGCTGAAGTTCTTTTAGCTTCACAGATACAAGTCTATTTCCTTGTACCCTTGGCCCATTCACTTTTGTGTGTGTGTGTGTTATTTGGGGGGTGGGTTCTTCTCAGTTACATCCTAGAGTGTGCCAGTGATTAGAATGAAGTCAGCTTCATTCAGGGTCAATAGCTATATGAAGAAAACCCATGACTCACACAGAGACATGCAAGCTCACATCCTGAACACACACAGAGCCTTTCTCTTCTGTCACCGTTTTGCTCTTCCACACACATACACACAGACTGACACACTGGCTTTTGCTTGCCAAGCAGGCAATTAGTCATTGAGCTGTGATTGGGTGAGCAGAGCTGAATAGGGGCAGACAAAGAGGACATGACACACAACAGATCAGACTGAATGGAGCTCTTTAAACTGGGACAAAGGAGAGGAAACCCAATAGAAAACAGACACAAACACACAGACATGCACAAGCCTACCTAAGGCATTTTTCTCAAGCATTCATAGACACCCAAGATGCATAAACCAGAAGGCATTTATTGCATTTGACAGCACTTATATCTCAGTACTTTTTGTGCATGTTGAACTGTAGCTTTTGTCCTTTGTTGCAATTGTCCTGAAGTTCCACCTCTTTATTTTTCTTTATCCCAGGATGGAGTCAACAGAGAAGTGTGATGTGGTGATTCAAAATTTCAACGGGAAATTTTTGAAAACCCCTCCAGGCATGACTGGTAGGTGTCGCTCTCAGACTAAATCAGAACTAAAAATCCTCCCCGACATTGAAGATTATCTTGCTCTTGTTCTCTCATAGGATTTCACTGCATGTTGTTGAGAAATCAACCTCCATGCCAGAAAGTTGATGTTGTGTGGTGTCAAATCATCACTTTTTATTTTTTTGCAACCAAACTCAAAGGCACCTCATCTCATCACAGTGTTGCAATTTTTCTTGAATTAATTGCACGTTTGAGCAGTTGCAGTCATGTTATAGATGTATCCACATTTTGGTATTACAGCATCTGTCTATGCAACTGATAAAGCATCTTCTCTAATCTCTTTCTCCTGCTCCCTCCCCCACCACCACCACCACTCATTGAACCTCCTTGAGCTTGTTTAGCAGGAAGATGTGAGTGATTAATTCTTTCTCTGAACAAGATGCAGATTGAGACACACACGCATGAGGCACATGTACAAACACAGACAGACATCTCCCAAGGCAAACAATCTGTCTCTCAATGTTCCCCAAATAAACAGCAAAAATGTGTTGTCTTTTTAACACTGAGCTGCAGAAATTTGAAAAGGATGAGGTGGGAGGGACATCAATGGATAGGTGACATGAAAGAAGGGGAGATGGAAAATGATCAGGATATGATTGAGGATGTCATGGCATTTTAAGCGAAAAACAAAAGCTGAGAGAATCCCAGAATGATAAGGTACAGTTAAAGGAGGTGTGGTGTACTGAACAGAACTCAAGGAAAGACAGGGGTGAGGGGTTGTGCACACATGCACTGTATATTGTGAGAGATGCTTGTGTCATTTTGTAGCAGATTAAGGAAACATCCATTTCTTCTGTCTGCAGTATCTGCCTCTCGTTGACAGAAACATAAACTTATAGCTTCTTATATAATAATAATTAATACAGTAATCACAAATCACAAGACTTCACAAGCTTGTTTCCATGGCAAATCTGAGAACACATTTTACAGATTATGTGCTATCAGAGTAGCCAGCGTTACAGATTATTGCCTCAGTCAATCAGTCAAAGCTGTTAAGAGGAATCCCACAATGGATTGTCATATTAATAATTTATACATTTATTAACTTTTGCCCACAGTGAATGTGACAAATTACAACATCTTTAAAGGTACTTCAGTGTGTATTTATCCATATTTAAGTAACTTAAAGCCACTTTGGTGTATTTTCATACTAATAATAGATAAAATGATCATGCACAATGAACGGGGCTGTTCATATTAATAACCAAACTAGTATAACACCAAACTCTGTAGTCCTCCACAAGACTGTCATACTTTCAGCTATGTGTGCAGCTCACAACTTTACTTTTACAGTTTAGTTCTTATCGCACACTTACCCAACTTTTATTTTTACATGTTTTTAATAAAGTGCCAAAACAGTGTAGGTTTTGGTCCATAATTTAGCAATAGGGTCATGTGAGTATTTTAGCTGATCGTAGTTTTATTTCTTTTCCTTGTCTTCATGTCCAATTTTAAAACCTTATTATTCATCTGTATTCTGGGTAGACTTTCATTTTAATGCTAATTGAGCCATAGACTGAAGTTGAACCTTTTATATTTTGTTTCAAAAAGTAAATAAATACAATTAAATTATGTATAAAAGGCCTGCTTCCTTGAGTAAGCAGCCTGTTAAATATCAGCTCTAGGGTCTCAAAGCTTCCCTGGGGCAGAAAAACCATTCAAACAAAATATGGACGAATAAACAATGTGTATGAGTGGGTCATTAAAATCACCGCTCCAGTCTGCAGAGGCACTGCTGTGCATACACTCACACACCTGCCGGTCTCATCCAGGCCAAAATTAAAACGTCACCAAAGGGTATCAGATAGTATTTTAGTGTGATTTATGGCGTGTGCAAGAAGGGAAGGAGAAGATGTCCTGTCTTTGCTCAGCACTTCCCTGTTGCTGAATATGTGATAATGTCTTGGTCCACTGCTAGATAGGTATGTAAGTGCACACATAATCAGTAAAAAAAATAAAATAGTTTTCTAGGGAGAAAATCCAAACCAGACAATATATTTTAGATGAGGTATAAGTCATGACAAACAAAACATGATCACTACCAAAGCATTACTGGAAAAATAACATATCTTTACTTATATATTCAGATGTAATGATGTTAGGTTCAATGTATGTCAAAATGATGAATCCTTTACTTAGAAATAAGTGTGATCAACAATAAAACTGCAAAAATTAAATAATTTTGCAAGATGTATGTATACAAAATTGTAATAGGTAAATCTAACCCTTCTTATTATACTATCATCCAACCATTAAAAAAATAATCATTTTAAACTGTATTTAAAATGGTTAGTTTTTCCAATTACTTCTGAGTCTCTGAAAATGGGTGACTGTGCAAAAATAACTGTAATTCCTAAGCAGTAAAACCCCTTTAAATAAAACTGCAGAGAACAAGGTGAGTGAATAGTGGAGTGGACCGTATCAGCTTTTACAAGGTGATTGTAGGCTTATAGTTTACAGTCACCTTCCAGTTTACGCTGAAAAGTCTGGAATTCAAACACAGTTGCTTTCATGCTAAGTCCACCAAGTCGCTGACCTCTACACTGAAAGAGATGTATTGCTTGTTGTTGCCAGGGTTATCTAGTTTCTGTTTACTCTTTTATACATTTGCTGTGTGTGTGTGTGTGTGTGTGTGTGTGTGTGTGTGTGTGTGTGTGTGTGTGTGTGGATTGCTTAAATTTCTCTGCGCTTCCAAACCGGTGAAATTTGTACTCATCCACAAAAGACTCACACACATACTGTGCTTATTCGTCGGAGATACTGTGTCTCTCCAGAGCCAGGTTGGGAGAATTTGTCACTGAAAAGTCTGTGACACTCCCAAAGGATGATTGCTGTGGCATAATGACAGGCCTATTGTACTTCGTTTTGTTATTTTGTGTGCTTATTGACTGAAGTTTCTGTTAAAAATGTAAGTTAACGAAAAAGCAATTGTCAAAGGTTAAAGCATCAATGCTGGAAACAGTGTGAGTGTGCAACCATATGCATGCATATCATTGAATGAGGATGTTTGTAGGAGTTTTGGTTGTTTCTCTGATTAATACCATAGTGTCTGGCTTCCTGAGATTGATCACAGCCACAACAGTAATATTTCACTGTTTAGCTGCATAGTGACGCTTATATTGATCACATGACCAGGACTTCCATCAGCCATTGTTAACATGAAGGCTATAGGTTTCTGATTTGTCCTAGTTTGTTTGTTTGTTTGCTTGCTTGCTTCTTTATAGAGGTCAGATCAGGATAGATAGGCCTGTCATGACAGCAAATTTTGCTGGCCGATTAATTGTCTCAGAAATTATTGCGATAAACGATAATATTGTTTGGAAACAGTTTTTCGTTTGAAACTAGTAATGATAATGACATAATAATGCTAGTTCATCCCCTCAAAGATCCAAACACTTTCATTTCAAAAGAACACTTAACACTGGAACACAAAACAAAACTACAAACAAAAATAAAACGGGCTCTCAATCTCCGTTAACCAAAAATGCACTTGAATAAAACATGAATGTTTGATTCAACAATGTTTCCAGCTGTGCTAAACATTCTCTCATTCTCTCATTTGGTTTAAATCCGAAGTGCTCCCACACGGCTGCTGTTGCGTTCGACTTTGAAACCAATTCCATTTCGGGTTTTCTCACCCAATATCAAATAGCGTTTCTTTAGTTTGCTAACTCCTCACGGGGCTCTAATGCTGCAGACGTACAAGATGATGCGCCTCGGCTAGCTACCTGACGCAATAGTTCACTCCCTGCTTACACTAAGGAAATGAGAAAGGGAGGGGTCAGTGGAGAGCACCAGAGTTCAGCCTTTTGCCATCCAGTGTCTTCAGTAGAAAGAGAGAGAGACACGAAGAAACAATAAAGCCGATAAATAAAAATTGTCGACCTCATTTTAAGTTATCGTGCGATTAATTGATTTATTGTTTATCGCGACAGGCCTAGGTATAGACTTCATTCTCAGTCTATTTACATTTTATTTAGAAATGTAAATCTGACTTTACAAATCAAAAAGATGTTCATCATTATTTTACCAGGGACCACACAGTGACGTAGCGGTTAGCACCATCACCTCCCAGGAAAAGGGTCCTGGGTTCAACTCTTGTGGTTAATCTGGGACCTTTCCTGCCTATTGTAGAGTAGGCAGTAGGGGACAACAGCGTTAAGCACAGCATTAAGCACAGAACATCAGAAGCACAGCAGACATCAGTGACAACAGCTATGACACTAATGAAGGCAGACACAGCATGAAAAGTGGAATTAGAATGGACGTGGTTTGCAAAGCAGCTTGCAGGTGAACTGCAGTTTTAGTGAAACCATCGACTGATGTAGCTGAACTTGACTTGGTGTCAGTACAGGCAGGCCACACACACACACACACACACGTATATATATATATATATATATATATATATATATATATATATGGCTCCACAGCTTAGGCTCCTCAGATTCTAATCATTCTAATGTGAGGTGTAAATCAAATACTGCCAGTTTGTCTGCTTTGCTGTTTGTTGTCATTCAATAATTTAAATACCCACAAACTGTGAGGTCAAAATGTCAAACTGTTTCTACCTAGCCATAAAGCCACTCATGCTCCACAGTTTGTCCCCTTTTGTCAAAGCTTGACAGGATTAATCTTTAAAACTTGATGAGAAATTTAAAATCACTGCATAATAAGGGAAACAAATGCAAATAAAAGTGAATGTTAACTTCAAAGACAATAAGTGATAGTTTCCTTTGGTTTTACTGCCTAGAGTGGGAGCCGGCGTCTTCATTACTATTTATGGAGAGAAAATCGTAATGTATCAGGTCTTCTGTGGTCAAGAATTACTGAGTTTTCATTATTATCATTAATGTGCATGTTAGAGGAAATTAGCTTTTTATGTGTATTTGTTATTTATTTTTGTCTCCTCCTCGACACACTCTAATCTCTCTCACTGTCTGTACTGGTCCCATGACATTTTTTCTTCATCCACTTGGCACTTTCCCTTTTTTCATCCCTTTTTTTTCCTTTTTTAAACTGTCCTTATCTCATCCCCCTCTCTCTCTTTCTCTCGCACTGTTTGGGATAGCATATACTGTTGTAGTTTTAATAGCTCTATTTGTCCTGCCCTCTTTTAATGGTAAGACAAATGGGACAAGAATGAACCAAGTCCAAATCTCAGAGCTGGCATGTTATCATTTTGTATTTTCTATAATAATCAGAGAGCTTTAAAAATGTATGGAGCTTTAAATGTCTAGTAAGATCATAAGGCATTAAGTCCCTATTCACTGATGAAGCAGCTCACTGCTTTCATAAATGGGAACTGAATTGTATTTGATGTTCTGGATAATGGAGGAAAAAAACTGAACAATGCTTTACTGAGGAAAAAGATTGTGCGATTATGTGGCAGTACTGCACTGTCAGACTTGGTGTTCGCTTACATGTGTTTTTTAAGGCACTCAAACACATGTGGGTGTTTAAAAAGTGCTGAAACAGAGACCAAATAACAATGATGCTGTCAAGTTCTGAAAATCCTGTACAGAGCCAAAATATTTGCTTCCTTCTTCGCATAATTAAAGGAAAAAAAATCAAATTTCAGCCTGAACACATTTTATTCTTACTTGACTAAAAGGCTATTTCATTTGTATTTTAGATTTATAATGATAACGTGAATTTAGTCAACTTAGTTTCTTAGCTTCTACTCACTGGGAATGTTTTGGAGAGTGGATGTAATTGTTTATTCAAACTTCACCAGAATAGCCAAATAAGAGACATCTCAGATCCTCTCAGCTTTAAACTTAATGAGCAAAAATATGATGTAACTGTTGAAGGTCTCTGTCTCAGCTGGCAGTTCTTACTGTTATTGGAGTGGCTATCTATTAAAATGCTAAGATCAATATGAATATTCTGAGTATGTTTTCTGATATTGTTGATTGATATTAATGGTTCCTGTTTTTATTCTGAAAGATCACCCCCTCATTTTTCTGTGTGTGTGCGTGTGTGTGTGTGTGCGTGTGTGTGTGTGTGTGTGTGTGTGTGTGTGTGTGTGTGTGTGCGCGCACGTGCCTTCCCCCTTGTGTTTCCTTGTCTGCACCTCTTTCTTTTGCTTCTCATTTTGGATCCATTCGGCTGTTTGTTGAGCCCTCCATCACTTTGTTTATCTGACCTACCTGTCTCTGTTTTTGCAAATTGGTAACAATGTGACAAATGTATAGTTCTTAATGTTGATTCCAAATCTTCATTGGATTGAACAATTTATCCACCCAGAGTATATATTATTCTCCTCCAGAGCTTTGAGCTCTTTGATCCTGGGTGTCTTGAACAGGGGGGCATACAGCCTCTCGTGGATTCTTCATTTAGCCACATTTGGGGATTGGATCCCATTTTCCAACTGAATGACTTCCTGTGTTTGCTAATGGATTGGATTTTATTTTAAATGAAATTTTTCCCATTTGAAGAATTGGTTCCCACTTAGCTTATAAAGACAATAAGGGGACTGTTATGTAAGTCTTTCTACTTACCTACAGATTGGTGCCTTGCTAAGAAGCATCAAAGTTTAGATCAATATTGTTTCCTCTGCGCTTAAGAAGGTATATCAAGAATAACCTTTCATCCTCCCTCATATTTTTATTTCCCTCCTGTTTCTTGCCATGTGTCCCTCTAGCCAGAGCTGAAATAAATGTTTGTTTGCCCTGCTGGAGTTTCAACCGTTTCTTTGGTGCCCTACTGCAGTTTGCAATATCCCACAGCTTCAGTGACTGGTAACAGTATGTGATGCACTGTTCACAGTACAAGTCACCCACCCTCTTACCTATGAATATGTCCTGTCAGTTAAACATAAAATGCCACAGATTGAAAACTGCATTTTAAATCAATAAAGGACTTTTTTTTTAACCCCACTGCATTCACCCGAATACAGACACAGTCAGACATTCACATACAGTGCTGTAAAAAGTTTATTTATTATTTATTATTAGTTTATTTATTTTTGTATATCTGTCACACTTAAATGTTTCAGATCATCGAACAGATTTTAATATTAGACTAAGATATTCTGAGTGAATACAAAATGCAGTTTTTAAATGACAATTTTATTTATTAAGGGAAAAAATCCATCCAGACCTATCAGGCCCTTTGTGAAAAAGTAATTGCCTACAATTTCTCTGGCCACACCCAGGCCTGATTACTGCCAGACCTGCTGACTCAAGAAATCACTTAAATAGAAGCTGTCTGACAAAGTGAGGTAGGCTAAAAGTTTCACATCATGCCACAAACTAAATAAACAGATGAGAAACAAAGTCACTGACATCTGTCAGTCTGGAAAGGGTTACACAGCCATTTCCAAGGCTTTGGGACTCCAGCGATCCATGATGAGAGCCAATATCCACAACTGGAAAAAAACCTGCAATAGTAACAAACCTTCCCAGGAGTGGCAAGCGTAACAAAATTAATCCAAGAGAGCATCGACGGCTCATCCAGGAGTTCACAAAGGAACCCAGAACAACTTGTAAAGAACTGCAGGCCTCACTTGCCTCAGTTAAGGTCGGTGTTCACGATTCAACAATAAGAAAGAGACTGGGCAAAAATGGCATCCATGGGAGAGTTCCACGGAGAAACCCACTGCTGACCAAAAAGAACACAAAGGCTCTTTTCACGTTTGCCAAGAAACATCTTGATGAGCCCCGCAACTTTTGGAAAAATATTGAGGGGTTTTTGATGTAAAAAAAAAAAGGTTTGAGTCCCGTTACATCTTGCTTCAGGACTTGGATGACTTGCTGTAATTGATGTAACCATGAATTCTGCTCTCTACCAGAAAATCCTGAAGGAGAATGTTTGGCCATCAGTTCATGCCCTGAAGCTCAAGATCACCTGAGTTATGCAGCAGGACAGTGATCCAAAACACACCAGCAAGTCCACCTGTGAATGTCTTTTTTTATTTATTTATTTATTTGGGTTTTGGAGTGGCCTAGCCAAAGTCCAGACTTAAATCAAATTTAGATGTTTTGGCACCCTCCAGTATGGCTGAATTAAAACAATCCTGCAAAGACAAGTGGGCCAAAGTCCTCCACATTGATGTGAAAGACTCACTGACAGATATCACAAATGCTTGATTCCAGTTCTTGCTGCCAAGGGTGGCACAACCAGTTATTAGGTTTAGGGGGCAAACAGTTTTTCACACAGAGCCAACTAGGTTTGGATATATTTTTTCCCCTTAAAAAATGAAATAGTAATTTAAAAACTGCATGGATAACTTGGGTTATCTTTGTCTGATATTAAAATTTGTTTGATTTGAAACATTTAAGTGTGATAAATATGCAACAATAAGAAATCTGGAAGGGGGTGAATACTTTTTTCACAGCACTGTACATTTCTGACATTTTGCTGACAGTATTTTCTTTTGTCATGTCCTTTCTTGTACAGGGTGGATAACATGATACTATTATTTTTATCAGAATTATACAAGTAAAAACTGCAGTCAAACAGTTGCACAGTGACATTCTGATGTATTAAACAACTGCTGCAAGTCTTGGTTAATGAGTACACATAAATCTCCAATGTGTGTGTGTGTGTGTGTGTGTGTGTGTGTGTGTGTGTGTGTGTGTGTGTGTGTGTGTGTGTGTGTGTGTGTGTGAACATGCACTTGTATCTTCTGACCACTGTAATGTTTCTCTTTCACCTGTAATTACTTTGCCTTATCCTGTAGCTCTTGACAGGTACCTGCTTAGTAACACTGACTTCTGGTAAAACAAACATGCGGTGACACAACAACACACAACTCATAGTAGCTCAGTGTGTGGGTGTTTGGGTCCCTGTATTCTTAGTTGTTGAGTATTTCAGTTTGTTCAGAGGGATGAAGCTGAAAATTTCCTCAGAATGACAACAAAGCAAAAACAAGAGACAGATGTGAAACATCGAAAGTTGATATATCAAATAATTTGTTACATTTGCTCAAAATGACACAAAACATTTGTCTTTCAGTTTGAAAGATTTTGCACATAAAAAATAGCCAGTTGCAGCAAACAATTGGCTCAAAATCTTGCAGCAAATCCAGTAGTACCACTGCTCCAGCAGTCAGACCTTTTAGTTAAAGGTACTGACTAAGGTCTTCTCTGAAAAATAAAAGATTAGGTCTAGTATAATGATGTAGTTGCAAAGTGAAAGAAACTTTGCTAAGATGAATGACCCTATTTGCTGCTAATAATTGGAAATACTTTTATTTTTTTTAAAAAATTAAAAACAGGGAATGTATAGCTTTTCTGTATTGCCTTAGTGTAGCTTCAGAAAATGTCACACTGTGTGAATGCTTTAGTTTCACAAAATAATCCTTGAGATCATGTGATGGACAGCTCTGATAGGGTGATTCAGAGAGAAAGAATGACTTCAGTCAGTGTGGCTCCAGCATGGAGGAAACTGAGAGGAAAATAGAGTACACCTGAACCGTGTGCTAAGAATATTTTAATACAATGTTTTTTAATATCGCTGAAGTAGGCAGGGGCATACCCTAACTAAAACATACTGATCAGCACTAAGGAGCAAGAGAGTGACACTATAGACAGAGAAGCCAGGAAACGAAATGTGGTTAAGGGGCAGAGAAGGAGACACTGATTGACTTTTTCTTTTTAAGTTACAGGAAACACTGTTCTGTGTGTGGAGGTGTGTGGGTGGGGTTGGGTGGGGGGGCTTTACACAGTCTGATGTGTGTCTTTTGTCATAGATTTACACCTTTGGGCTTGCTCAAATATTTTTTCATAATAATTATATTTGAGAATACACTGTATGGATAAAAGTATTGGGCTATACTGTTTCATCTCTGAATTCAGGTGTTTTCAGTCCACAGGTGTATAAAATCAAACACAATGCAGTCTGCCTTTACAAGGCTATATATTCATATGGTAAGTTGTATATATTTTTGCTGTCATCTTATGGGTTAAACTACACTATATGGACAAAAGCACTGGGACACATATATACTGCTCAAAAAAATTAAAGGAACACTTTGAAAACACGTCAGATCTCAATCCACCATCGGCGCCCTGTGCTGTTCACAGATGAGAGCAGGTTCGCCCTGAGGACGTGACTGATGTGAAAGGGTCTGGAGAAGCCGTGGAGAACTTTATGCTGCCTGGAACATGATTCAGGATGACTGCCATTAGGTATCTGGATGAAATCCTTGGACCCACTGTCAGACCCTACGCTGGTGCAGTGGGTTCTGGGTTCCTTCTGGTGCATGATAATGCCCATGTGGTGAGAGTATGCAGGCAGTTCCTGGAGGATGAAAGAATTGTTACTATTGACTGGCCTCCATGCTCACCTGACCTAAATCTAATAGAACACCTCTGGGACATTATGTTTTGGTCCATCTGACACCAACAGGTTGACTGTCCAGCACCTCAGTGATGCCCTGGTGCAGATCTGAGAGGAGATCTCCCAGGACACCATCCGTCGTCTCATTAGGAGCATGCCCCAATGTTGTCAGGCATGTATACAAGCATGTATACAGACTACTGAGTACAATTCTGAGTTACTATAATAAAATTTCAGCAAAATGGACTAGCCTGCTGCATCATTTTTTCTCTTTGATTTTTGGGGTGTCTTCTGGCCCTCTGTAGGTTGATCATTTTCATTTCCATCAAACGATGCGGCGACTTTTCATTCTTAACACATTACTCAGTCCATATCAGTATAAATATCCTGCATGACTTTTTCCCCATTGAGATCTGATCTGTTTTCAAAGTGTTCCTTTAATTTTGAGAAGCATCTATGTGGCCTATATATGATGCAGTTTCACCCATAAGATGACACTAAAAATATATACAGCTTACCTTATGAATATTTATGTTTCAATAACTTCTGTTTTGTTTTGTTTTTTTGTTTTGTTTTGTTTGTTTTTTTTAATTTTAAATCCTTCAACAGATGACCTGTATCTCATTTCTCAGCCCATGGCAGCTGTGATAGGCTCCAGCCCCCCTGTAACCATGAATTGGATAAGCATGAGAAAATGAATGAATTAGCTTTATTAGTAGTAGTAGTAATAGTTGTAGAAAGGAGGAATTTGCCCATACGGCTATTTGAATGATAGATCTACCAATCTACCAATTGCAAGTAATTTTTCTTGGTTGTTTCTTAAATTGCTGGGGCTAACAACTGCTACGACTCAGATTCTAATTAAAGACATTCATGCCTCCCCCAAGCCATTGTCAAATCCCTTAAACCTTAGAATTGTTGAAATTTCTCACACACAAGTATGAGATTTCCCCGCCAATTCTTACAAGGAGAAGAGCCTGAAGAAAGAATAATATTGTTGTGCTTCAGGCACTTCAAGTTACTCTGGAAGCAATTATCAAACTTTTTTTAAAAAATTTGATTTGAATTGTATTTTATTGCATCATCTCCATGTCCTGTTTTTAAAATAATCAAAACTAAATATCCAAATATTTGTTGATGACGGTGTTAATTTAACATGCTCAAAAGGATCTGACACAGCTGTACCCAAATTCATCATGAATTCATCGCATTGCACCTTATAGAGTGAAGTGTGTGAACAGCAGCGGTCAAACTAGGAATTAAAAATGTCCTCCTTTCTTTTAAAGCACTCTTGTGAAATACAACAGATTGTAGAAATGTAGCTGCGAGAGCAAGCTGAATAATTAATGTGGTGCAGCAGTTTTATCTGCTTTTCCTACAGGTAATCTTGTCTCTTGATGTGTTGCACTTGTTGACCCCTGGCTGAGTGGCGTCTAGATTCACCACCTAGGAATAAATAACATTCATTATTGTCATTATCATCATCGACATCTATGACTTGTCACGTTACGGTTGCGAATGAATATAAAATGAATTGCAAAGTGTATTGTGTATATTTTTTCTGCCCCAGAGAAATGCATAATATCATAATTCTGCTCACTCAAGCGTGTCCTGAAACTAGTACATTAGGAACATTGCACTTTTCCTGTTTTTGGTTTTTTGCTGCAGTACCATGTTTGGTAGGGGGCAGTAAGTCAGTCATCTTGCTGCATTTCCTGTACTTCACCCCTATATTTCTTACCACAGTAGCATACAGATTAGAAACTATTTAATGATTTTTTTTTCAGATACCTCTTTAATGTGTTGAAGATTGGATAATGATAATGATAAAGATGATAATTAATAGCCAATGACAATCCTTGAACCTTGGTGCCCCATCGAAGTCCTGGCTTACAAGGCCAATTTTACAAAATTGCCTTATTTTATTAAAATGACAAATCTCTCTTTCTTTGAATGAGAGAATAATATTAGTGACATAAAGTGCTTTTCTCTCAAGATTTTTACTCTAAATATAAATAAAATAAAGTCAGTACATCTGTGGACATTGTTTCCACCACATTTGAACAAGCAACAATGTCTTTCTTCTCTAAACTTCTTTTTTCTTTGAAACAGTGGTAAAAGACACAACACCACTAGAAAAATGAGCTTTTTCAATCATTTATCCAAAATAAATAAATATTCTCTCATGGAAAAAGTAACTCTGCCCTTGCCCTCATAACCCAGTATTTCTGCCTTTAGCTGAAATAATTGTCCACAAGATTCTGACACCAGCCACGTGAAATACCTTTAGTTGTAAAATATTTGAGGATTTTCTTGCATGTACTGCTTATTTCAAATCTTTATATAACATTTCTAAGTCCATGCTTAGAGTAGGCCTTTCCACAACCTTCCATTTCATCTTTTTGAGCTGTTCTTGGGATCATTATCCTATTGAAAGGTCAACTTTTGGTTCAACAATAATTGTCAGACAGAGGATTTAGCATCATATTTAAATACTCTTTGATATGCACGGTTCAAAATTTAATCAGTGACAACAAGTTGCCCGGTCCCCGAGGCAGCTAAGCAACCCCAAACTGTAGCATTTCTAAAGACATGCTGCACAGCATGCTTGCCATTCTTCTCCAAAATTTTAGCCTTTTTCAAACTTGTTGACAACTCTATCTCATTCATCTGATCAGATTATTCCAAAAAGCAAAGTGTGTGTGTGTGTGTGTGTGTGTGTGTGTGTGTGTGTGTGTGTGTGTGTGTGTGTGTGTGTAGAATTGTACAGCATGTCATGTCAGATTTAAATTATGCAATTTAACTCTAGGTTTCCTAGGATGTGGCAAAGTGAACTAAAATGTATCTTTTTTAAAAAAGAAAAACAACCGTGTCTGAAACTGTCCACATTAATTCAACCCCTGCAGCAGGCAAAATTTGAGGTCCACAGGCACTAAGGCAACCAAATCATTCTAACTTTACTGATGCATGAGCTTTGGTAAACACCGGCCCACAGCAACTGCCCTGTGTTTAACATTTGAGTGAATTTACAAGATCAGATATACAAAACAGTAATAAATGTTTTTAATTTTTTAGTCTGTGTGGATTCACTCTATGCTGCTATAAGGGCATTTAAATAAGCACACCTAAATAAGGTCTCTACAACTCCTATGGTTACCTCACAGGAATATTTTGTCATGTTGTTGCTTTGCTTACTGGATGTTAATATCAGGATTATGATGAAAATTAATGAAGGAAAAATTCAAACCAGAAAAACTTCAACGTTTTGTTTTTCATCCTTTAGCAGGCAGCTGTCACATCTGTGTGGTCTCCTCCCAGTTGGACATGCCCAGAACACCTTGCACAGGAAGTCGATGTGGAGTAGCAGCGGCTCTACCTTTGAGTCCTGCTCAAATAGCCAGCCATACTTCAGAGGAAGCTAATTTTCACTGCTTTTGTCCGCGATCTTGTTTTTTCACTCACTGCCCAAAGCTCATGACCATAGATAGAGACTGGTAAATAAACAACTTGGTTTTTACACTCAGCTCTCTTTTCACCACAGTGGACACATGTAGACTGAATGGGCAAACTCCTACGCGCACACTCGAGTTTTCTTGAGGCACTTTAAACTTCAGATCAATCTGTTAAGCTTGGAAGGAGAGGTCAGAGGACAAATGTGACATGATATTTTAAATCTATATGCTACTTTCTATATGTTGACAATACACATCACACTTCTAAGAACTTATTGTCATTTTTCAAACAATAAATCACTAAGTTGACCTTGTACACCTTGGTGGATGTGAGCCATATTTGAATGGATTGTTAACATGACCCCACTCTACACCCATACAAAGTGTAATCAGAATTTATTCATAACTTTTCAAGCTATTGTGACAGAATGACACACATGCCCTACCAAAAACATAACCTCCTTGCTGGAGGTAACAATTACATTAAAATCTGCAATGCCAGTGAAATTTAAAGCTAGGGTGTGTGCAAACTACATGAATGCACAATCGAATCAAAAATAGTTTGAAATGCAGCAATTTTTGGTATTTTTAAAACAGGTGATCTAAAATCTTAGTTTCTTTTATAATTTTTGAAAAATGTTTTCATTACAACTGTGTGAAGATCTATCATTTTAGCAAAAGTAAAGGTCATGTAAATGCATGAAGCAAAATGGGAGTGATTCAGGATGATGAATAGCAAAGGATGACATGTTGGCCAGAAATCAAGTGAAAACAATTTGACAAAGTTTATAATGTATTATAATCAAATAGCACGGTTTCTTTATATCTGCTTACCCTTAGAGTGCCGATCCTGGCCTTAGGCATTCTAAAAACCTCTCATCTCAATCTTTAAGCTCTAAATGGTTTTCTCCACTGAGAACACCTCTTCTCATTTTTCACTTTACTCAGATGAAGAAATATTTTTCTTGAAGTAGGCAAGATAATTGCACAGTTTATTCTGGCATTCATAATGTGTGAGTCAGTACCAGTTTCAAGATATTGCAATATCTTTATTTCTGTGCTACACACAGTGATGATGATTTCACTTTCCCTGCCGTTTAACATCATTGCCGGATAGATAGGACAAGAGTGCCAGCTAATAGCCACTTTTAAGTGGCTCAAAAACATGCCTTGGTAGATGTATTAAAGTAACAATTGAGAGGCATTGTGTAGAAGTAGTTGGCTTGTTCGGTTTCAGGGTTAAAGGGTTAAATTGAATACTAGCTAAATGGAAGACTTGCTGTCATGATGGTGTTCCTCTACTGAAGCAGTGTAGGGCTTTATAATTTTTGCATCCTGAAAAGAAAACACATATGGCTATGGAACAGATTTATGGTTAGATGTGGAAATGTTTTAACAGTTATCAAATTTCCACTGTTTTGGCTCTGCATGCCAACACAACAGATAGAAAGGTGAGATTCAGTCTCAAAGAATTATTCCCAGGAGTTGTTGAGGGCAATTTTCCCCTGGTAGAGTCTCCCAAGACAAATTTGTCCTAGGTGAGAAGCCAGACTGTAATTCACAAGACCCCTATGAAGAAAAAGCCTCTGGTTACCGGGGCCATAAGGGGTGCTTCTGGATTATGAGGTATTGGGCTCGTTGTTACGGGTACCTGTGCAACCGTAGTGAGACCTTGATTTACACATAAGTCAGACAGGCTCCCGGTGAGGGTGGGAATTTCTAGGCACAGCCAAGAGGGGAGAGGGTGTCTGAGGATCTCATCTCCGCATTTTGCAGGCAATGTGGTTATGTTAGCTTTATTAAGCAAAGACCTCACTGTGCTAGGGCAGTTTGCAGCCAAATATGAAGGGTCTGGCGTGAGTCTGAGGCCCTGAGATTGTGAGAAAGGATTGGTGCAGCAATTGCAGGAATGTGAATGTTGTACCAGGCTATTGTAGTAAAGCAAGAAATGAGATATATAAAATCTGTTTAACTGGACAAGTCATTCTTATTTAATATAGCAGCCTGACAGAAAGTAGTCTCTTGATGGTTTTGCAGGCAAATGATAGCTGGTTTCATTTGCATTGAGCTCTTCTTTGAATGGATATTCTGTTTACAACAACAGCTTTCAAATGCAAATACAGCACTTGCTTAATTGACGGAAAAAATGTACAGTTATATTTAGTACTCTTAAATAGTGGACCTCAACGGTTAGTGCAATATGTTATTGAACCACTTACAATAAAACTTGCACTTCAGTTTGATTGTTTCGTTCACATTTTTTGCGATGGTGTACAGAGCCTTATGAAGATGGTGCCACTCTCATTTAGAGATCTGTTCTTTGACCTACAGTAACTACATGTGTATTGTTCATCAGGTATTTCTTTACTTTGTCAGGCAATTATGTGAAACACAGTGCTAGCTGTGAGGGTACGTCTTTGTTTGCAAATGGTTAAACTGCATCTGGAAATCCAAAGAAATATGGTTCACTCTTGCTTGCTTTCTAATGGTTTTTAAAGACACACCTTTAAAGTAAGTCATCTCACAACAAAGTCTTTTTTTTTTTTTTAGGATAATCCTGTCACAATCTGACAACTTCCTTCTCTTCCACAAACCTTGAGGGTATATAATACTTCGTATTCAGTTTAAGTTTGGTGAACCTTTGCAGAGAAGGTCACACTAAGTTAATCCTATTTCTAATCAAGCATTTCTTTTTCCTCTGGTCCAGAAAAGGACCATGCTGTCTTTGGAGGACTCACAATGGCAGTCTGTTGTGGGTGGATCAAACTCTGTGGAGTTATTTAGCGTATTAAGTATGCCTGTTTGGTTTGCTGTTTGAACCATGCACACCATACACTGATGATTAGCCTGTGGCTTTGTTTCTACATCAAGGCTGCTTTTTTGAAGGCATGGTTGGAGGGGTTGAAGAGGTGAGGTGATAACTACTATTGTGTAGATATTTGGATTATGGGTGGCTGAGATAAATCTAAGAGTTGAAGTGCTGCTTTTCAGATCCAGCTAATTTATGCTTTTTTTAAGCTTCGGCATAACACTTGGTCGCTAAGTGTAATCTTTTAAATGTAACCTAAAATATGAAGTTTCCCTTTCTGCTACTTTTAAGATGATTAATCCATATCTGTGTTTGTCCTTGTCTCACACTATAGCTCCCTCAGAGCCTTTGCTGTGCAAGTTTGCTGATGGAGGCCAGAAGAAGAGACAGACCCAGGTCAAATATCCCCAGAATGGACGATCATGGACACGGGAAGGAGAGGTTAGGCTTAAAATATATTTAATCATCAAAAAAGCACTCTGGTACCCTTCATAAAAATTTATCTTGGCCAGCTGTCAAATATAGCCTCTTCATTTTTCTCTATAAGAACACTGAGTCTATTGAGAGGACTTTAAAGAGTACTTACAGTTAACAAAAAGGTTTTTTCTTCTGTTGACTGTGACTGCAGATTATCCAAAAAAAAAAATCATTTAGACCTCTTTTAATCTAGCTTTTAGATGAAGGATAGCATTCCTCTTATTGTAATAGTCAAAGAAATAAGTGATAATTATGCACAGCAGTGTCCATATTATGTTTTAGGAACCTTTATAGTAGTAAGTCATCTTTTTTTAAATAATCTTCAATATGCAGCTGATTCTCCCTTTGACTTCAGTTTATTTTCAACATATCACAGAATTTAAAATCAGAAGAGCTTGACAGCCCCCCTGTGAGGTCATTATCAGCTTTCATTTCCAGTTGCACACTATAGGCTCAGACATGCTGCTGACAGTATGAAAGCTGGCATACCAAAAGGTTGTTAAATTTAAAATATACGGTTCCTACGAGATCCCAAATGTGAAGTTGTTTTTGCTTTTGTTGAAACTCCCACCTCCTGTCCATCACCTTCAGAAGAAATGAAACCTTGTGCAAAGGATTGAAAGCAGATTGACTGTTTCACAATGCAGAGAGTTCAAAAGTTTTCAGTGTCAATACCAAAGCTTTAATTTACAGAACAAGGGGAAGTGAATAATAATGTCGCCACCCACACACCCCGGTGCAGTTTTTAACAGTTTCCAAGTGTTCACATTACTTGGAGGTTGGGAAAGAGCAGGGTGGTGAAGTGAGATGAAATGGAACCAGGCTGAAACTATGCACTGTAACAAGAGATGCCACAATGAAAACAAGATGTTGTAGTATATGTGTTTGACCTTTGTTCATGCCTGTGTGTAGCAGGCACAGATTGCAGCTTTAGTGTTTTTGTATAAGAACAAACTTGTGTGTCACAAACTGAAGTATCATAGGGTGAAACTCTGGGTACACCCTGGATAGGTCACCAGTCTGTCACAGGGATAGCACAGAGAGACGGATAACCATTTACACTTACATTCACATCAATGAACTGGAAACAAGCCACAGTACTTGGAGAGAAGCCACACAGACACAGGAAGAACATGGAAACTTGACGCAGGCTGCAGGACACAAACCCTGGACCTTCTTACTGTGCGGTGACAGTGCTAACCACTGCACCACCGTGACAGCTTCCTGGTGATTTTTTTTTTCTGATGTGTCATCAACTAGGAATGTGAGTAAATGGGAGTAAAAAAAATCTGACTGACTATTGTAAAACATAAGAAAAGACAGCTAAAATTGTAATTGTAAAGCATCTTTGGGTACCTTGAAAAGAGCTATATAGACTAAGGCATTAAAAATTGTCTGCTGGGCAAGATTAAACATTTTCCCTGCAAGCAATGCACGTACATTTATAACCCACTGAAAATAGTTAATCACATTCTTTAAAAGCTCAAATATACTATAATGCCAAAAGTATTTACTCATCTACCTTTACACACATATGAACTTGAGTGACATCCCATCCTTAATCCATAAGGTTTAAGATGATGTCAGCCCACCCTTTGCAGCTGCTGTTCTGGGAAGGCTTTCCACAAGGTTTTGAAGTGTGTTTATGGGAATTTTTGACCACTCTACCAAAAGCGCATTTGTGAGGTCAGACATTGATGTTGGACGAGAAGGCCTGGCTCGGCGCTTTTTGCGCTAATTCATCCCAAATGTGTGCTAACAGGTTGAGCTCAGGACTCTGTGCAAGCCAGTCGAGTTCTTCCACAACAAACTCGCTCATCCATGTCTTTATGGATCTTGCTTTATGCAGTCATGTTGGATCCTCCAAACTGTTCCCACAATGTTTGGAGCATGAAATCGTACAATTGTACAATTTTCATTTGAATTAATTAGCTGATTAGAGTGTGGCACCAGGTGTCTTCAATATTGAATCTTTTCACAATATTCTACTTATCTGAGATACTGAATTTGGAGTTTTCATTAGTTGTCTGTTATAATCATCAAAATTAAAGAAACAAATGTTTGAAATATATCAGTCTGTGTGTAATGAATGAATGTAATATACAAGTTTCACTTTTTGAATGGCATTACTGAAATAAATCAACTTTTTCATGATATTCTAATTTTATAACCAGCACCTGTATAGTGTAAATGCATTTACATTTAAATGTGTGGCATTTTGCGACATGCATTTCACATACACTATGTCATATTACTTGGTGAGTGTAGCTAAAATTAGCAGTTCTAGGACATACAGACTTCTTTCCATCTACACAGTCTGCTCAAGTGGATATGTAATTTTGTTCTGGTTTTGCCTAAATACAGCCATTCACTTTCTAGAATAAAATACTATGGTGCTGTGGTGGTTTGTGGGGCTTTCATCTCTCTTACTTTCATGTTGCTTGTTTACCAGACAAAGAGGATGCTTGATGTCATTTCCTGGGGCTAATTGGACATATAAATTAATAATAAAATTATTTACTAACTAGTACCTAACTTTCTTTTGCCAACAAATGAGGGGGGCACATTTTCCATTGACTAGTCACGCACTTCCCTATTGTCAACATCTGTAAACTTTAAATAAGTGATCACTGCTTTCAGTGAGGTACCTCACACATTTGTCTGTGGCACAAGTCTTGACAAGCCTCGCTTGGCCCTGAAGCATCTCTTCAGACGTTTATGCATTTGTCAGAGCCAGGCCTCAGACTCCAGGCTGACTAATACAAACTAATACTACTGCTAATAGAGACATCTAGTCTGGGAGATGCTTTGAGGTGCTTCACTGCACATTTATCGCAGTCAACTTATTCTGATATGAGTCTGTCCTTGGTACAGTGACATGAGCACGTATGTAGAATAGAATAGAATAGAACAGAATAGAACTTTATTGATCCCTTGCAGGAAATTGCTTCATTACAGCAGTAGTAGTTAACACTAATACAATATACAATGCTATAAGAACACAATATAAATACTATGTGAATAAGAATATTATATACACAATATAAGAGCTATATACACAACATAAATATAATTATTTATATACAACTGTGCTTTGAGGTTAGTGCATTAAAGAGTCTGATTTCTGCTGGCAGGAAGGACTTCCTGCTGCGTTCTGTCCTGCACCGAGGTGGTATTAGTCTGTGACTGAAGGTGCTTTCCTGAAGCACCTCCAGGTCATGCAGTGGGTGTGAGCTGTTATTCAGTATGTTGTTCAGTTTCCTTAACATCCTCACCCCAGCCACCAGCAGAACAGTGTCTAGTTTGGCCCCCGATTATGGAGCTCGCCCTCTTTATGAGCTTATCCACGCTGTACCTGTCTCTAGAGCAAGCCCCCTCCCCCTAGCACAGCACACCAAAGAACAGTGCACTCACCACCACAGTCTGGTAGAAGGTAAGCAGGACAGGTCTGAAGATGTTGAAGGATTTTAAGCTTCTCAGGAAGTATAGCCTGCTTTGCCCCTTCTTGTACACTACGTCCATGTGACAGGACCAGTCCAGCTTGTCGTCCAGCTGCACTCCCAGGTACCTCTACTTCCATTTTTTGAATGGTGACTGGAGCTGGTGTGGGTCTCCTCCTCCTAAAGTCAATCACCATTTCCTTGGTTTTACTAATATTTAGCTGAAGTCATTTAAGGTTACACCAGTCCGCAAAGTCCCTGATCATGCCCCTGTATTCTTCTTCCTGTCCTTCACTGATTCAAACCACGAGTCAATAGAGAATTTCTGCAGAAAGCAGGCGTCGGAGTTGTACTGGAAGTCTGATCTATAGATTGTGAAGAGAAAGGGGGACAAGACAGTCCCGTGTGGAGCCCCTGTATTTGTCAGTAGCTTACTGGAGACAGAGTTCCTCAGGCAAACATACTGTGGCCTGCAGGTTAAGTAGTCCATGGTCCAGGCGACCAGGGCTGGCTCTACCTGCGTTGTCCTCATCTTCTCTCCGAGCAGCCATGGCTGGATTGTGTTGAAGGCACTCGTGAAGTCGAGTCATGCAGCTGTGCAGCAGCAGCGAAAGGTCTTTGCTGTTAGGTGAAGGAAAGTTGAAGGACAAGATGCAGATATAAAGATGGCTCACAGTTTAAGAGATCGACAGGGAACCAGCACTCATTAGTCATGTTTTTGCAAGGTGAAAAGTGGAATTCTTGTATATATTATGCAGTTTTTGCCTGCTTTAAAGTAAATGTTTGTTAATGAACTGGCACGAATATGAATTTCTGGAGTTAATCAGTTTTGTTATTTGATGTTCTCAGTGTCTAGCAGTGCTTTTTGTTGCTTCTAGAGTCTATATTCCCCCCAGTCCTGGCTCATACAGTGTTTGTGGAAAAACTAAACATTGGGCTGAGTTCAGCATCAGGGCACCCTTTCAACTCATGTGCCAATTTGGAGAGAAGAGCCTTGTGTAGAATGTAGAACAAGTACAAATAACTTGTGTAGGGCAGATAGACGAGGAGGGGGTTACAGTGATGAAGGGAAAAATAAAGATGGAAAAAAAAAGATTAGGAGCACTAAAATACTATTGTTTCTTAAATCTGGCCCAAAATTGCCAAGAGCTAGTCAAGTGGAAGCAAATCTTATTCAAAGCTCAAAGACAAGCACAGCCTCAATCATTTGAACATGGTAGAGGGAATGAAACACAGACAGAAACCATTCAAAGAGGCGAGTGTCACTTAATGATAAACGCTAGGCTTAATATAGCTAGTCACTATTTAATGTCAGAATTATGAAGGGAGGAAGGGACAGAGGGAATACTAAAATATACCAATATAATGCTGTTGGAACAAAAACCATTATCTGACTAAATAAGCACTTTTGGCACTTTTTGATTATGGACAGACTATGGACCAGTGAAAGACACACACACACACACACACACACACACACACACATTAATCCTCCACTTAGATTCTAGACAAACTTTCTTTATCTCTCTCTCACACGCAAAATGTGTCCCAAGGACACCAGGAGTTGACTTGGGATCAAACTACTGACCTTCTGATTAGTGGGCATCTCACTTACCTCCTGAGCCACAACATTTCCTACTCAAGTAGATGGCTGTTACCTCCATTCATGCCACCTTTTGTGGATTTATGTTAGCGCATCTTTAAGGCCGCTCTTAGTGCATATATGTGTCTTCTTAACAATCCAGTTAACAGCAGCATCTGACATGTTTTGTATGAAAATGTGGCATTCAAGTTATCAGTTCTTTTTTAGTGAGGTAATCTATCTAGATACTTATTTATTTTAATATTGCTAAGGACAATCAAATATTGTATAGCAATATTTTCCTTTTTTTTCAAAAATCAGTTTAAAGATTACCATAAAACATGGCATTTAAGAGTATCTTACACATTTAAGGCTAAGGAGAAATGAAAAATAAAATCTAAAACACTCTTTTTAGTCCATTGAACTGGCAACTTATTTTGTTCCTATATCTATTTTAAACGGTCATACAGCACATACAACAATTGTCCCTGACTGACCTTCTTGTAGTTAATCTTGTTGAGCATATTAAATGAGATGAGTACAGTTATAAGAGGCTCTTTAGCTCACAGACAATTATTCAGAATAATTTTATTGTACATAAGTGCTTTTAAGTTGGCTTATTTTGGAGTCTTTAGGCTACTTGTCCATTGTTCATTTAGTAGGTCTTTGTATCCCAGTCACTTGTGAGTTAGTGTAATTTTGTGTTGTGTTGTTATTTTTGTACAACACTCTCTTGTGTATCTCCCTTTTTCTGTTCGTCACATACAAGCAATGTAGCTAAATCATGCTTTAATGTCACATGCACCACCAATTTAGACAACAAAATAAATAATGAAGAGTCTATACACAAATGATTCAAAAGGCATGCCATGTATTTAACATTTAGGTGTATATGTTTTTTCTTTTTATCTCTTTCTCCAGAGTGGTATGGCATTGACGTATGACCCCACAGCGATGCAGAATGGGTAGGTAGAAAGTTTGTGGGTTTTTTTTCTCCCCCCCCTCAGATGTACAAACTCAGTCTACAGAGTTTGATAGTCTCTGATTTACTCTGTCAGCAACATATTTTTATTTAGTTCTAACTTAAGCACAACCTGTTCGACAGTGACACTATAAAATCCTGCTAAGATCAGCGCGCACACATCAGGCAACAATCAGCAGAAATATCCACAAGAGCACTTGCATGCAAATGAGAAGGCCACACACAAACACATATACCTGAACTGACACAGAACACACATGCACTGCCTGCCCTTCGCTCTCATTCTTACATCTGACTGATGCAGATGGAGCATTTATTTATGCACCTATGCATACAAGCTGTCAGACTTGTAGGTTTTGATTGCAGACAGGGAAGATGGGTGGTGTTGCAGTACCGCTGTAAGACTTTCGTCAGCCGAGGCTATCTGCAGTGCTCCCAAGTTGGTTGCTGAGAGCGGAGTGTCTGCCTGTTTCAGGGGGAAATTGGAGATCGGTCTTGTCTGCTCGTAATGCTACTGGTGATGTGATCCCAGGAGATGCTTCCCTGCAGCTCTGCACTCCTGCTTTTCTCCTCCTCTTGTGTGATTGGTCCTCCTCCCTCTTTGCATCCCTTCCTCCTTAAGGATCTCCACTTTACTTCCTTTTACATACTTCATACCTTAAAGGCACTCTTTTTTTTTTGGTTTATCTGAAATGATACAGTACATTTTCTTCTAACTGTTTTTGACTTCTTATGTGCCCTGTCTGCATTGTTGTTTTGTGTTGCCCTTGTAATCTTGTTCATACTAAGTTTCCAAGCAGCTGCTTTGCTTTCAGTCTTCTTTGGCATCTTTCTATGTGAGTATGCTTGTTCGTGCATGCATAAATGCGCATTCACACGCAAGCATCTGTGCGCTTGCTGTGTTTAAGCCCTCTCTGACCTCTCTTCCGAGGTCATCGTAGCTCCTTCCGGCGAAGCGCTAAATGACTGTGAAATGCTAATGCAGCTAATTAGAGAGGCGAAAAGCAGGGAGGGAAGTGGGTTGAATAAAAATGGAGGGCCGAGTAGGGTCAAGAGGAGGGCAAAAGCAGAAATAAAGTCAGCCCAAGGAGAGGGAAAGGGTATGAATCAATTACAGGTTTGCTGTTCACTATGAGCTTGAGGACAGGGGGGTAATGTCCTCCAATGCCAATTTAATGTTATTGGAAAGTTTTGGTTTATGTCATTCACTTTCTCATTGTCCCTTCTTCTCAATTTCCTGCCTCCCATTTGGTATATCAGCTGTCCTTTTGTTTTGCCATACTTCTCCCTTTCTTCCTTCCTGTTTTTACTTCCCTGTCTTTTCAGCCATATATCCTGACTTTTCTGTCACTCTCCACACACAACTGCATATAGTTTTTGCATGCCCACACCAACACACACACACAGACATTTCTTAGCTGAAAAGTCACTGGGGTCACCACTAAATCATTCAGTAATTTTTCAGCGTAAACTCCTGACAGGCATTAGATCACACTAGGGATTCACAGAGGTTTTTAAATTCAATCCTGTAATAATGTTCTGTTTGCAATTACATGTTTAGTGCATTGTTTAAATAGCGGCGCTGTGGTCCCCATTGACAGTTGGCTGCTCAGGGCTAATAGCCTCCATCAATAACCTTGGGTCTGTCCTCTACCTTCTACTTCTCTCTCTCAATACACGTCAGTCTAATGAAAATACAATAAACACAATCAGAAAACCACATTGAATAACCTGGCTGCGTCACCTCATTTGTATTCATCAGTGACAGTAATACAGTATCTGTAATGCAAGTCATTCATTAACTGTACAGTGAAAAAGATGGATCCATACCACCACATTATTGTTTTTTCTCATGTTCCTCATTTTAGACAAATAAGTCCCAGTTTGTACTCCAGCTTATCTTTCTACATTTGTTCAAACCTTTCAATATAATGTTGTGGCCTGAAGTTGAAATATGCAGTTAATCTCAGATATATAGTGCTATAGCAAAAAACAAAACAAAAACAACAAAACAACAACAATCCAATGGAGAACTGTATGAAAGGTGGGTAACAGCTTATAATAGCTATCAATAATAAATGGTAATTTGATTGTTAATTAAACTTGAATTATTTTTTTTACTGTTTACAAACACAAAAAATGTTAAGTTGTTAATGAACAGATTTTTCCTGGAGATGTGGTTTATGTCTAATTTCTCAGTTTTTCTTTTTCACTTGTAATTCATGGTTAGGTTTGATGCCAAAACGACTTGGTTGGGTCTATAAAAACGCTGTTGCATCAAGACAGCAAAAAAATATCAATAAAAACAAGTTAGTCTTCCATCAGTCTATCAGCCTGTGACTGAAAGGGGTCAAGTTTGTAATTACATGCTGTCTGTTTGTGATAATATAGCTGTAATAAATAGGTGAAAATCACAGATCTCTTGCGATCTATTGCAAAACTGTTGCTGCCTGTATACACAGAAATTCACATTAATGACTTATATTCAGAGTCCAGCCAGAATATCACAGATTTGATGCAGAAATTCTGAAATTCCTCAGCAAATAGTGATGTAGTTGCTACAGGATGGCAGTTTAGCTGCAAAATGGCATAGGTGCTTGGCAACCTTGCTTTTATATATGAATGTAACCATAATACAGCTAGTGGGCAACCAGTTGACTCGAGTCCTTGTCTGTCTTTTTAAATTGGATGGTGAGTTTTTACAAACCTATGCCAGTCTGTCTGAGAGTGATTGCAGACAGTCTGAATCGGAGCACAATTGTTCAGACAGCTTGCCTCCCACCAAGCAATCTGTGCAATGTCCTTGCATTTAAAATAGGTCGTCCAAAGGTTGAGGGCCTTCATCACCATAACTGCAAACTATCAACCTAATTCTGAAAAAGTTGGGACGCTGTGTAAATAAAAACAGAATGCAATGATCTGCAAATTTTATAAACCCATATTTTATGCATAGAACATAAATGAATTTGAATCCAGCAACAAATCATAAAGTTGTGACAGCGACAGGTTTACCACTGTAGCATCCCTTCTTTTAACAACAGTCTGGAAACGACTGGGAACTGAAGAGACCAATTGCTGGATGTTTGGGAGAAGAATGTTTTCCAGTTTCTGTCTGATAAAGGCCTCTAGCTGCTTTTTTTGTTGTATTTTTTGTTTCATGATGCTCCAAATATTTTCAGTTGGTGAAAGGTCTGGACTGCAGGCAGGCCAATTCAGCACCTGGACTCTTCTACTATGAAGCCATGCTGTTGTAATAGATGCAGTATGCAGTTTGGCATTGTCTTACTTGAAAAAGACGGTGACTGGATGGGAACATATGTTGCTCTAAAACCTGTGCGTACCTTTCAGCATTGATACCATTCCAGATATGCAAGCTGCCAGTGCCATAGGTACTGATGCACCACATACCATCAGAGATGCAGACTTTTGAACTGATTACAAGCTGGATGGTTCCTGCCCTCTTTAGTCAAGAGGACGCAGCATCCATGTTTTCCAAAATAATTCAAATTTTGATTTGTCTGACCACAGCAGTTTTCCTCTCTGCCTCAGTCAATTTTAAATGCGCTTTGGCCCAAAGAAGATAATGGCATTTCTGCATCATGCTCATGTATGGCTTCTTGTTTGCATGACATAGCTTTCACCTGCACAGAGCTTTCACCTGGATGGCATGGTGAACTGTGTTCCCAGGCATTGAATTCATGAGTGTTCCTGAGTCCATGCAATGATTTCCATGACAGAATCATGCCTGCTTTAATGCAGTGCCACCCGAGGGACTGAAGATCCAATATTGATTTTCAGCCTTATCCCTTATCTTGTAATTTCTCCAGATTCTTAAAATCTTTTGATGACATTGTAAAATTGTCTTCAAAGACAATTTTACGTTGATGAACACTATTCTGAAATTGTTCCACAATTTTTGCAGACTGGTGCCCATCTTTACTTTTCAGAAACTCTTCTTCTCTACAATGCTTCTTTTTTTTTAATACCCAATTAAACCCAAAATATTCCTCTATATATGGGTTTATGAAATTTGCAAATTGTTGCATTCTGTTTTATTTACATTTTGCACAGTTTCACAGTTTTTCAGAAATGGTTTGGACTTGGAATTGGTCACTGACTATGAAAAAAAATTCCTGATGACGTGAGTTAGAATATATAAAATAAAAATAACTTCCATGCATAAAAACATACAAACAACTGTATATTTCATGCATTTAACTGCTCAAAAGCAAACGAGAAACAAAATAAGCATGACAACTTTAAACTAAGCCAATGAAATGGCCATTTTCTGCAAATCACCAAAGATACAGGTCATCTGAATCATATTGTGCAAGTATTTTCTTTGTATACATGGGTTTAAATTATCTAATGTTAATGTTATAGTTTAAAGCTTTCTCTTGATTTCATAGTTTCACTCCATAATTGGAAATACACCTTTGTTTTAAAGTAGTCTGACCAAAGTTAACTTTAAAATGAAGCTCAGCAGAACTGTCTCTTATGGCAAATAACATCTGTTATCAGGTGTAGAATAATATTAATAACTATTTTTAATATGACAATTTCACAACTAACAATGCCCAACAATGTATTTAATTTATCACCAAAACAGAAAAAAGTGGTATCATCAGAAAAAGTTCATATTTACAATTTTCTGAATCAAATATCATTTACGAATAAAATGAAAATTTTAGGACCTAGTATTGAGCCCTGTGGAACTCCAGCTGTTAGTTCCAGAAGCTGTAATTTATATTTGTGGAGCTGTGTATATTGCTTCCTGTTACTTCGATAATTCTGCAACCAATTATAGGCTATACTGCTGATACCATACTGCCACAATTTTGAAAACAAAATCACAGACTCAAACGTTTTTTCAATAAATAACCCAATTATGTACTGTCCTTTTTCTACTGCAGATATATTTTCTACAAAAGCCTTTTTTTTTCTTTCTGAAACTGGACTGATTTTCACTTAGGACTTTAACTAATGATATTGATGAACATAAATGATAATATTACTAATGTTTATTTGTTTTTTGTTAAAAGTAGACAAAACTAAGACAAAACACACAATCAAACTGCAGAAGAATTCATTTTCCTTTTCTGGATCTACATAAGTGAACCATGTTGTATTAAAAATAACTGGCATGTTTCTATTCTATATGTAGAGCTACTACTTAGGCTTCAGGACACCAAGTAGGGCATAAAAATCCAACAAGGAGACTGAATGTCTGTGAGAAGCACAATCACGCTCTGCAGCTTATCGCAGGCAGTTGGAAACCAACTGCATGCACAAGCCATGAGCTGCAATAGTTTAAAAATATCTGACGGTTTACATCTCGCAGTTGAGGTTCAAAACTGCTCATGCCGTCACTGACTGAACAAATGTAATGTGAAACAGAATGTGCAATAACAGAACAGGTGGGTACCTCAGGAACCCATTTCACCCTTGAAATGAGATATGCGCTTGTGTCGCAGGCGAGTAGCACCAATCCGTCTAGGTTTTTCTGTCTTTGGCTGGTCGCTGAGCCCCATTGTCATCTCTGTGTATGGACTATAACTATATGTTGTGTGCATTGCAGATCTTACGAAACAAAATGGAGCTAACCAATAAAGGTTTGAAGTTCCCTTTAAAAGTAAACTAACAATGAGTTTGTCTTTTTATTAGGGTAGTTTTCTTCCCTAATTGAGAAACACTTGATTTGTGGCAAGTACCTTTTTTTATACAATCATGGCTGTGTTAGAGATAGATAGGGGAGGGCTTCGCTTTTTGTCTCTGGCCCTCAATTTCCCTTCCCCTCCCTGGCTCCATTATTCAGTCAACAGACACTTTGGGATCGATCGGGTACAGCAACACGGCCTGGCGGATGAAACATGTCCTCTCTAGGTACACAATGATAAATAAAGCACTGCGAGCCACAGCATTCTACTGCTGCAGGGTTGGGGGGGGGTGAAATAGGGAAAAAAGAGATGGAGCAAAATGAGAAGGGCAAACAGAGGTGTAGATAGAAGTGAATAGATTGTAAAATGCAGATGTTACAGATGCAGCCGTTGGGAAGTGTAACGTGCGTGGGTAGGAACATAAAGGGCAATATTGAAGTATTTCACCCACTCACACGTTAAGGTAATAATTCATTATTATGCATAGCAGAGGAGCAGACTCCTTTGTAACATGATGTGTAGTCTGGTATGGTGTCAAGTCTCATTCTAAGATGTCTTTGATGGTGCAGCATAGAGTGAAGCTGCCATATTTATTGTTTCCATGACAGCCTTGATGATGTCTGATCCATTTTGTCAGCGGTGCATTGAAGGATACTGGGTAGCTCAAAACAAAGTGAGACAAAAGCCCTATTTTCACAATTACATGTAGCTATGTAGGAAGAGCTAAAACTCCTGGGCAGTCTCCTGATTGCCAGTACCTGCTTTGAACATAATTTTGGTTCACTTCCACCCCACTACTGTAAGTTTGGTGATGTGGACAATCAAAATTAAACTCTGTGTCTTGTGCTTTCATAGGTTCTACTCTTCGCCATACAGCATCTCCACCAATCGGATGATTGCTCAGACGCCCTTCATTGCTGCCTCTCCTGTGCCCACATATCAGGTGAGTTTACCCTCTCAGAAATTTGAGCTGGGCTACACATTAAGAGCATGTCAAGTAGTTCATCATGGCTCCAGAAATCTACAGGAATGTCCTTAAGTGTTTGACAAGTTTATTTTAAAAAGTAACATAATTATTTTACTAATTACTCATCATTGCTCATTACTTTGTCTTTGCTCAATGTCACTATTGCGGATACATTTTTAAAGTTCCCAGCTCACCCAGACATGGTTCAAAGAATTGCTGCGTTAACACCAAATAGCATTTTTACCCATCTAACCATCTTGGACCAGAACTTCAGTGTATTCATTTTAAATATCTCTTTAATCAACTTTGGGCACATTTAATGATTTTTTTTTAATGTTTCCCATCCACAGGAGTTTGTAATTAGTTCTGACTTTATATAGAGTAATCCCTAAGTCATACCTAAGTAAAGACTTAAACCACTATGAAGTTGTCAGCTCTTTAGAATCAAGGCAATTCTTTGCCTAGCGATGATAAAATGCAGGCTTATGTTGCAGCACTCCTCCCATCGATCTTTCATTCTTGGGCACAAATGCTGCTTTTATCTCTGAGCTCCCATGTGTCACATCCCTTCTCTTCCACGCACAAACTATATCAAGTTATGTCAAAGCTGGTTGGCAGTGCAGCGGCTGTACTTTGAAAACTTGACTCAGTACTTGATCCTCAGTTTGTATTTTGAAACTAACACCAGTTCTCCCCCACATGTTTTCCACTATCATGAGATGCAGCTGTAAATAAGAAAGGCAAATTCAAAGAGCCAATTTATATTGCTGTCATGTTTTCTGAGGAAAGAAAAAACATTACCTTGCATTGCTTTAACTCACCGTAGATAGACACAGGTAAGAGAACATGCAGATGCACATACATCATGCATGTATACAATATAATGCTTGTGACAAAGGGGCCTTCAGAGAGTTGTTTCTGCCTTTGTGTTGGAGTTAAGCAGTCGGAAGGAGAACGAGATGAAAGTATGATTTGTGGCCAAGTTAAGCTTTGATGATGAAACCCTCACTGTGAAATAGTAATTGTTAGACTGTTTTGCTCTCTGTGGTCTTCATATCCTCTTATAATTACAACATAACTTACTGTATAGTGGACCCTTAGTTACTGCAGTAATATTCTTTAAGACATGCTGCCGCCGGGACTGAGGCTCTGAAATTGGCTTGTAAAGGCTTGAGATAATGATTAATTTTCTTTCTTCTTTTCTTTGGTTTTCTCATTTTCACTTACTTCCTGTCATTCTGTCTTCCAATTGTCATTCTTCATGTTCTCTCTTCCTCAATTCTTTACCCACTTATAACAATCTTCCTTTTGATCTTTCCCTTCCTCTCATCTCTTCCTGACCTCCCGTCTGCATCCTCCTACTCATGCCCATCCCCTCCTACTTTAATTCTCTTCTCTTCTCTTCTCTTCTCTTCTCTTCTCTTCTCTTCTCTTCTCTTCTCTTCTCTTCTCTTCTCTTCTCTTCTCTTCTCTTCTCTTCTCTTCTCTTCTCTTCTCTTCTCTTCTCTAGGTCCAGAGTACATCTTGGATGCCACATCAACAATATGTTATGCAACCTACAGTAAGTTTTTGAACCAGCCTTTCCTTTTGTTGTTAAGCCTCGAACCCTTTTCACTCATACATGCATACCAGTCTTCTCTGACTGTAAGTATGTTTCAGTTTTTCTTCATAGTGTACTCTTTTTTGTCTTAAAACTTTCTGAATCTTTTGATTTTTCTTCTTCTTCTTCTTCTTTTAATAGCTTCATTACTCATGTGAATGTCAGTGGCAGGATTTATAGAAGAAAAACTACAAAAGCTTTTAAAGCATAGGCTGTATTGGTCTTTAGGACTGCCTGTAAATGCTTTTATAACGTATTTAATGTGTTCCGCCATTTCTTCATCAAATGAGTCTTTAATAATTCAGGAATGAAAATGTTAGTAATAACAACAGGTCACTGACAAGTTGGTATGAATCACTAAAACTGTGAAAAACCAAGTAATAAAAGAAAATTCTTCCAATAAGTGCTTGAGAGCCAAACCCAGGTCAGAGAAGGAACATAATTGTAACCCTGAATCTCAGCCCTACTCTGCTGAATCAGCCTGTGAATAGCCTCCTCAAAGGACCTCAGAGAGCTTGGTGAAGCTCACATTCAAATCTGTAATAAAAGGTTGCTCCCTGCTGGCTTCAAATGAAACTGCAGACACAGAAAACAGGCTTCTGGATGTCTAGTTTTAAGCACAGTGTGGATATATGAGTCAATGTACACATGTGACTTGATCAGATTCATATAGTGATGCATAAAATTTGTATATCAAAAGCAACAGTAGATCTTGGTGTGTGTGCTGCATAATGCAGTGATAGAAAATCCAGTTCTTGGTATTTGGCTGCACACGTCAGCATGCCTGTTAGTCTGGCAATCTAAAGGATTTAGAGCTCTTTGCCAGCGATGACTATCCAACACGCACACGCTCACATTTTCTCTCTCATACGCATGCACATAACTTTGATTGACGTGCAAAAATGTGTTAAAGCACACCCACACATTCTGTATATTTACATGAAGAGTCATGTATTGACTCTGAGTGTAGGTGTATAGTCAATATACTCTATAAACCACCGCTTACCTACAATTCTCTCTCCTTTTGGAAAACACAAACATAACCTTAACACAAACTCTTCCTTCCTTTGATACAAGGACTATATACGGCCACTGTATACGATTAAGCCTCCACAGCCTTCGCTCTGAGCACAATCCAAAGCCTCAGTCTCTCTGACATTCTCTAACTATTGTAACATAAAATATAAAGTCTCTGTGCCTTCATCTTGTCATCTGACAAAGTACTGCATTGAATTAGTGGAATGAGTAAGCTATAGTATATAATATGTGGAATAGTCTCAGCTTAGTCCTGCTTACAAGGTGATTACTTCTCAGTGCAGCGGGACTGATGGATTACAAAATCACAGGTAAAAGAGATTCATATTACAGTAACCTTGAAAGTCTTTCAGATAAAACTAAACTTTTATATCTTCTTAAACATTTATTCAGTAATAGTTCTATTACTATCATACACTATGTGGACAAAAGTATTGGGTCTTCATCTTTGAATTCAGGTGCTTTCAGTTCTGTTGCTACAGGTCAAGCACATAGCCATGCAGTCTGATTTTACAAGCATTTGTGAAAGAATGGATCATTGCAAAGAGCTCACTGAATTGGAGCATGGTGCTGCAACAAGTAATTTCCTGAAATTTCTTCCCTCCTAGATATTCCACAACTGTAAGTGGTATTATTGCAAAGTCAGCCAAACCAAGAAGTGGTAACTGTAAAGTTACAGAGTATAATCACCAAGTGCTGAGGCACATGAAAGTCGCTGACTCCATACCTCCTCTGGCATTAATATCAGCACAAAAACTGTGCGCCAGGATCTTCACGTCATGGGTCTCAATGGCCAAGCAACTCCTGTATAGGTGGCCCGGTACTTTTGTCTATATACAGTAGTGTATCTGAGAAATGCTAGCCTGCAAAACCTTTTGAAATTGTTTACATTCAAGGGGTTTATTTGTACACCTGGCCGTATGATTTGTTCTGTCACTCCTAAAGTGAAGGAGTTAATCAGGGCAAGTGCACAAGGTACAGCAAATTTCTGTCCATTATGGCTGGCAAAAACCTTCAATGGCATCAAACACTGTAGCTATGACAACCAATGATGGCACCGTATCCTTCCAGGTTTTTGTAATTTAGAAATATATTTCACAGTATTTCAGCTCCTGTTCTGTAAGTATTTATATACTGTAGAAAACAAACAGTGACACAATAGTTGAAACAGGTTCATTATTAAGTTTTCCATCACGTTGCTTGATTTCATTTGACTTCCTGTCGACACGTTATATCTGTAAAATTCAGTTATGTTTCATTTATGGTGTCAGCTGTATGGGCATTTAAAGACAGATGCATCGCATATATGGTGTATCGGCCATGTTCTGCCAGATACTGCATCAAACTGTAGTTAAACATGTTCAAATTTGTTGCTCCCCGCTCTGTTGTTCTCTCTCCCCGTCTTCCTCTTTAGGTCTGCCTGGCAAATCTTAAACACATTCTGTTGTCTTGTCTGATTAAAATTATGCCTCTGAGTGGGGATAATACCCTTCTGTAAATGTGTTTTCAAACAAATGTCCCATCTAATTATTTGGCTGGCCGTTTGATATGACTTCCTAAGACTTGGGAGAAGACAGGGAGAGCTAGAAGAGGAAAGAGATTGATGGTCTGGAGAAAGAGAAAATAAATAAATAAAAGAACTGTGGATTTGACAGAGGGAGGACAGGGGAGAGAGGGAGGCACAGGGAAAGAGGAAAGAGGGGATTACGATGAATAAATTGAGAACAAAGAAAAGAAAACAACCGCTGCAAAAGCATGTTTGGGCTGCGCACGCCTGTTCCCCAGCCTTGTCTATGCATAGTCAAAGTCCCTGTTAGACAACAAAGACGATGGGTAGTCATTGTATTTCCTGGATACTGAAGAGCTTGGCAAATTAAAGCTGCATCAGGGAGGGAGACTGAGAGAGACACAGCAGCTTAAGTCTGTTCCTATGGTAGCAGAGGCTTCCTCACTGCTATACCACAGTTAATGACTGGTAACTTTGATAAATGGTGTGCACTCATTGACACATTTAGCTGGATGCACATGCGCACACTCCCTCTAATCACTCGGTTAACAGTCCATCGTATACTTTGAGATTTTTAAATGCATGTGCCACCAAAACTGGTATGTGAGACACTCGGTCACAAAAGAAATGAATGGCTCTAATTAAAAGGTTATAATGAGAGAACAAACATCAGTGCTATGTGCAGCTTTCGTGGCACAGGAATAAATATGCACACACACACACGCGCGCGCACACACTGCTGCTCAAAGGTTTGTGATCGCCTATATTTTACTTTACGAAAACGCAATCGTTTAAATTTAATTGATAATAATAATTTTGTTCTGTATGCTTTTTGTTTTGCAGTGCTTGCAGCATTGCAGACTTTTGACATTCTAGCTGTCAGTTTGTTGAAACAATCCGTGCAGATCATGGGGTGTGTGATACCTGAATCATCCAGCACAAGTTGCATAGGTTTGCCAGGCATTTCTTCAGTACATTACAGCCAAACGGTTCCTACAGCAGATCAGTAGTTAAGATCCAGTGGCTGTGCTGGCCACTCCATTAGAGACAAAATACCAGCTGACTGCTTCTTCTAAATAGCCCTTATGTATTTTGGAGCTGCTTTGGAAATCGACTCCAGTCATGCAGTATCCACAGGGTATGGCACTGCAAAATGGAGTGAAAGCCTTCCTTGTTCAAGATCCTTTATATCCTGTACAAATCTCCCACTTTAACACAACCAAAGCCCCCAAACCATCAAGTTTCCTCCACCACTCTTGGCAGATTCTGTCAAGCACTACTCTAGCATCATTTCATGTCTGAAAACTACTTATGTCTGCCCAATATTTGTGTTCTTTAGCTCATCTTTATCTTCTATTTTTATTGGACAAATGTAGATATGGCTTTTTTTTGACAACTCTGCCTAGAAGGCCAGCATCTAGGAGTGGCCTACAGGCTGGTGTTTGCAGAAATCATTTAATGAATGAAATTTTCAGACTTTTATATTTTTTATGAGTTAGCTTTATATGATAAAAATGTCACGTAGGTTATTATAGATATTCCATTAAAATCATAAATGATTTATGATAATTGTGTGTATCATTAATTGTCATTTGTAAAATTACTGATGAGGTCGATGTTATTCAAACTAAAAACCAGATGTGTTTTTCTTTTAACAATGAAGCAGTAGAGACTCTCACTGTGATTACAGACAGACATAAGCATAGCTACACACTGTCTGATTAATATACACACATTAAAAACACACCTGTACACACATTGCCTTAAGGATTGTGTGTTTCTGAGCCTTGGTGGAATGCCCAGATTACTTGAACTGCCTGTCTTTACATCTTAATTAGTGAGAGGATGTCTTTGTGCATAATTACTCACAAATCCCCCTACAGGAAATGAATGCATTACCCAAACCACGCATAGCAAAAAAAAAAACACACACACACACTCACACAATCAAGGCTGCTTATTGAGGAGAGCTGTAATAAGACATCCAAAGAATTGGGATTTCAGATCTTCCTGAATTACTATATTAAACCCATTTGAGAAGACAAAGGCGGTGTATAATGCATTGTACGGGGAAAGAGTTCAATAGAGATCTGGGCTTGCAAATAGTCCTCTATTCCTCCTTATTTCTTTGTTTTCCTAACCCTGAGATCCCATGTGTGCAGAACTGTCACCAATGCATGCCTGCAGGCGCATGTATAAAGACAGGAGCAATACTTGTCTGTTGGTTTTATGGAGTCCTGTAAAATCCTGTGCGCTTTTGTGTTTTTAAAAAAATATATAATAATAAAGCAGTAATAGAAAAAGAGGGTGTGGTCTCAGGAAACTAGGATGTAATAGAAACATCTGCACTTCATGGCACACCACCTAAGAGAGAACAAAGGATGCCAGTTCTTTGCATTGTCATTGGAGCACCCATCATAAAAACAGCATTTAGGGGTTTTCTCAGTAAACGAGTATCATTATCACTAACTGTGTATTTGATGCTTCAGACTGCCTGCGGCATTCAGAGAGTCAGCTTTACTCCTTTAATGGAAAAATGACAGGGGCAAACAGGGAGGAGAGGAAGAGAGGGGCAAGTGAGGGGGAGAGAGCAAGTTCAAAGTTGAAGTAGATTTTGTATGGGTTTTTTTTTTCCTCGCCTGTCCTCAGGGAAATGATTACTGTCTGCTTGGTGTCCTCATTTATCGCCTACCCCAGGAAAAATGTCTGACGCATTAAAAAAAGTTGACACATGCACGCGATAGCACACAGTTGTACTCATACTAACTAATACACAGAGTCCACATGCAGACCCGTGCAGACATAGTGAGTTTATCCCCAGTACAGCTATAAATCAGAGCAGACAGCTACTCATTGTGGGTTTCCTTTTTTCTTTATGCAGCTTTCTTTCTGCCTGGAAACCTGCTGTGAGATTGAATGAAGTAAAATAAAAAGAAAAGGAGGATGAGAATTCATTAGAAGAGAGAACATATTATTTAGATGGTTGAAAAGCTTGGTTATTAACGTGATTCTGGCTGGTAAATTTACCTGCATGAGCCAAAGCTTTTGTGCAGGTTTGAGGGAATATTTGTGTGTATGCATGTGTGTGTCTGTGTAGACTTGCCTCTCATTCACTTGTAATGCTGAGGAAAGTGTTTACAGAGCATTTCTGATAGCCATGCTGCTGTGTTCTGCAAACAGATCTCCCTGTGAAGACAGCAGTCAGGAGGAAGAGCATTGTACCATTGTTAACAGCTCTGACAATCTTTGTTTGCACAGTGTGTGTGCGCGCGGCTGCGTGCGTGTGTTTTCCTGTAAAGCCTGCAGTCATAAGGATCTTAACTTACAGATTCTCAACTGTGAACAACTCTGACAGACTGTATATGCATTCAAAAGGAACACTTCAAATATCTAGAACTTTCTTTGCTTAGAGAGTGTGTGTGTGTGTGTACTTATGTGTGCCTTTGTTGTTGTGAGCCTCCCCCTCCAAAAAAAAGAAAAAGAAAAAACCTTACAGATTCAGAGCTGTTAAGATGTCTGGCATACAGCTGGGCGTGTGCCTAAAATACCTAAATTTAATACTTGTGTTCTTCTAACATCCTGTCTCAACATGAAGCTGCAGGGGTGCTGACTGCTCTCAGGAGCAACACCGATACATAACCGCCAATGCTGTCTGTGCTCATGGGAAGTGTAGTTAAACATCCATCACAAATAAATAGAGCACGCGGTCTCCTATTAAATCTTTACAGAGCTGCTGAGGCTGTAGCAGAGCTGTACTGGAAAAGTAGATCTCAGCGCATCAAGGTGTTAGGCTGCTTCAAAGCCCTTCACGCTGAAGAGCTTTACTGTAAAAGTGTCTCTGCTCCATTCACGAGCAGCTTCTGTCAAGCCTTGCTGGCAAGCTGGCTGACTGGTTGTATTGCCATGTACAAACTGACACAATTTGTAGTCGTCAAATTTAACTACTTGTTCAAGCGGCAAGCTTTTTTCTTTTTTGACTACGTATCTTAAAAACTACAACTTCCGACTGCTTTAAATGCAGAGGCTTTACAGTATTTTACTACTATGTACCTTTTTGGTTTGAAGGTTGTTTTGATTTAAAGAAATATACTTGTTTTAAGCAGTGATCAGACCCCTTCAGTTACACACGTTACACAACTTTATGTTGTAGGTGTGTTTTTTTTTTCTTTTCTTTACTTTTCTTTTCTTTTCTTTTCTTTTCTTTTCTTTTCTTTTCTTTTCTTTTCTTTTCTTTTTAACCAAAATGTCAAACTTGCTCAGATCCTTTTCTTCACCCTTTCTTCAACTCAGGATTTACCTGCAAATTGTTCTTTTAATTATAAAAGCTTAGTTTGAGGATTGGCTTTAGGTTGGTTTAGCTTAAAGCCCTTGTCTCTTTACTCAGCTTATTCTCCTTTTCATCTCCACATTTCTTCCAATTCAATTTCCCTTCTCCAGCATCTAATCATATTGTACCTCCCGTGACTGAATTTATTTTGACAGAGTGTTTTTGACTGCAAATAACAGTTATTAGCTATAAGCTGAGTGGATTTGTGTCCTTCCATTTCTGCCCCAGGGTGCTGTGATCACCCCAGCTGCAGCCATTGAGCCTAGTTTGTCTATTCACCCCTCCAGTGTAATGGCTCCTCTAACCCAGCAGATGAACCACCTGTCTCTGGGCCCTACAGGCACTGTAAGTCTGCCCTTTAGCCAGCCAGCTCATCTTGCTCTTTATGCTTGTGTTTGTTTATTTTTTGAGTTGTAATAGGTTTAATATAATTATACAAAAGCATTTTCACTGTCTTCCTCAGAGCAGAAGCACCAGTGCAGAGGAAAAGTTCCCTTTTCTGTTTGCAGTCTAAAATATGAAATGACCATATGTCCAAATATATAATCTCTTTTTATTTTTACTACTTTTGTTCACTAAATTAAAATTTGGTCATTCTGAACCTTTGTGTTTGGTAAAATTGTACCCTTATATTCAACATATAATCAGCTGAATTCATTCTGCCTGGAGCTGTAGGATATTACTGTCTTTGTTTCTCCTCCTGGACCTGTAGTACATGCCTGCTGCAGCGGCTGCTCCTATGCAAGGAACCTACATTCCCCAGTACACTGCAGTGCCTGCCTCGGCCATCACAGTGGACGTAAGTACAAAAACAAATTGCTTAATGATTTCAGTCAGCGACCTCCAGGAGGCTTTGAAATTGTTTCATTGTTTTATTGCTGCTGTGATTAAACATGAATCTCACATTGTGTTTATAACAAATTTGGCTTGAATATTAGGAGCTCCACACCATAATGTCTCAGATTAGATGTTACTAGATGTCATTTCATGATATGCTTTGTAGCGTAAAGGAGAGTTTTGTTGTTTTGTTTGTTTTTTAATCTGACTTTTTTCTGGTTAGGGTGTGGTGGCAGACCCCTCTCCACAGACAGCTGCCCCCTCCTCACAGGATGCCAGTGGGCAGCAGCCTTTATCTGTGGAGAACACAGGAGATCACGCCACAGCCTACTCTTACCAGCAGACTAAGTGAGTGTAATGATTATAAGTGTGGAGTTTTTTACTGGTATATTTACTGTACTGTGCTTACAGCACAGCTTGAACAGAGTTTTAGAAATGTGCAGTATATTTTTTTTGTTTGTTTGTCTGATTTTTTAAAGCTAAAATTATTTTTAAAGGATTACAAGGTCACAGTTTTTCAAGTATGTCCACAGGCAATGGCTAGATCCTCGAAAGGCAGTGAAACAGGCTTTGTTTGCTGTAACAAATGCCTTTGTTCAGGCTGCTCTTTGCGGGAGGTTCCTGCTGTCCTCGCTCTGTGCAAAAGTGTTTTTAAAAAGTCTGATTTTACTCAAATTAAGTGCTTACAGTTTTTTTTTCTTTCAGTAGGACTTTAGATTGATATAATGTGCATTTATATAATGTGCATTGATATAATGTCCATTTGAAAGGGATCCTGTCTGAACAAGAGCATTGTTATTTCCTCCATAGTTATTTTGGTGCTTCCATTTACATGCACTTTGAATCTTCTGATCTGATGTGTTAACAAATGCACATGATAAAGATCCCAGACAAAGGAGCATGAGCGCTTAATGCAGGGGGCGAATGCATGAAACTTGTCAACTTTGAAATGCACCGCAGGACTGTTTCCTACGTCTGTGCTGCAACGATTATAAATCACGTTGTTTGTCTGCACAGTTATAAGACTACAGCGTCACACTATGCCACACCTTTCTGTTTTGCTCACAGATGCATGGCAACCTTTGTTTGCAAAATTCTCCTTCTGGCTTTTTATCTTTTTCCCGGTGCTTATCTTGTTTTTCTGCCTCCCGGATAACCAGCAGGTAGTTTCCTTTACACATAGTGGCTGTACAAAGACTGTTTTGCCTGCTTACAAAAAACGGTAACATTGTTCACAGTTTCCTCAGTCAGCTCCTCTCTCACTGACTTTTCTGTCTCTTTTAGATAACAAGATTGGTAGGAATCATTGCTGCATTGCCTTTAGGAGGTCTGCACGAAGGCGCTGGAGACACAGAGAATCAAAATGAAACAGGACAAAAAAAAAACAAAACAAAAAAAACAGGTGACATGGACATCACTGAGGGGAGAATGCTTCCACTGTGCACAGGCACCAAACAAAAGACAAAATGAAGAAAAAAAATCTTTCTTACCTGGTTGAACTAAGAAAAAGACAGAACAAAAAGCAAATGATGGTTTGCTTAACTCGAAGACAATGAAATCAATCGCAGTCTGCAACTTTGAGTTATCAATTTTCACCATGAGACTGGACTTTGCCTCCAAAGGATATAAAAAGAGGACAGAAATCTAAAGTCAACCAACTGTACAGAGAAAAAAAAAAGAACATTTGAATGTGCAGGTAGATTTTCAGACTTTTTTTATTAAAATAGAAGGAAGCCAAGTCTTGAACAAAAACAGGCTGTCTTCCTTTGATATTAAGCTACATTATTTTCATTCTTTTTATTATTTGAGTAGTTTTCTAGAATATCCGTGTTTTTTCGTAAATCTTTATTGCCTTAATTTTCTCAAACTTTGGGAAAAAAAAGTTTCCAAGTGTCGAATTATTTAAAAAAAAAAAGGACTGAGTTGTTGAATGATTTTTTTAGGGGTTCTTTGAGTTCATGAGAGCCTCAGAAATTAAATCTACAAAGCTATCTGTATAGGACAAAAAAAAAATAAGGTTGTATTTGTATGAAGGTGATTTTAAATTATGTGGTACAGTGCAGGTGATGTTGGTTGGCTAGAAAAAAATCCTTTTACAACTTGTGGGAGCGGTCAGTCCACCGCATCCTGGAAATGCAGTTTAGTTTAATCATGAGAAAGAAGTTCTGTTTCTCCACCACTTTTTTTTCCTTTTTTGTTTCTTTGTTTTTTTAATTGCGGTGCTTTTAAAAGTTTTTCCTTTGCCTGCTTTGCTTGTCTCATTGCAAAAGAAAAGGAAAAAAAAATAGGAACATTTCTGACTTTGAGGAAAAGCAGAATAAAAAAAGCTAGGATTTTTAAATGTGCAAAAAGCAATAGTTTTAGTAAAACTGTTGACAGTTTCTTGAGTCTTTCTTAACTGTTGAACAAATACAGCCCGCGGGTGGCATATTTTATACCAAAGATGAAGAAACTAGGTTGTGAAGAGATCTTCCTTATGTTGCTTTTTATTTTTGTTATTTTTTATTTTTTCCACTTTGAAACAACTTTTTCTTTCTTGTCAAGCTGTTGGTGTGTGAAATGATTTTATCAGTGAATGAGAGCATGCAGTCGGTCCTTTAACACATTTGCCTCGACCAGATGAGATGTTTTGCATGTCATGTGATCAAACTACCGACACATCCAAAGCCCCCGTGGAATCCTGCTGGAAAGGCTACTTTCTAAAACATCCAACTACATCCTCCCGAGGCGGCATCGACCGACCCTACATCGCCAACACCGAGATGCTGTAACTCATGATGAATGCTTCCCAAAATATGAGAGATTTAATTATTTTGAAATGCATAATCTCAGTCCAACTCACTGTCTTGCCAAACACAAGCCACTGAAAATGTGAGCAGGTTGATGATCTCTATGAGAGGAAAGGGCATTTCTGTTGAACAAAATGATTTCAGCTTATATATATATATATTCTCCTGAAAGGATAAGGAGGAGTTTTTTTATGTTGCCTTTATTTTCCTTTTTTTTGATAATTATGTGTGAGCTGCTAAACACTTTTCAGTATTGGGGATTGAGGTCGTCTTATGTTGGGTCTCTGTGGGATATTTGCACCTCCAGAATGACTGTAATTGACTATTTTAAGCCAGAATAAAGATGAAAAAAGGTAAAAACAGAAACATGCATTATTTGTGCTAAATTAGAGCGCCTCGCTTGAGAAAAAAAGCAAATTAAGGTGAACTTTAACTGGGTTGCATTGGGGTCACGCCTTTGTAGACCCACCGACCTTGACTTTCCACCAATGAAAGGAAGCGAATGGACATGGGGAAACAAAAATGTGGCTCAACCAAAATCAAACAGATAGAAACCTCTAGTTGAAAATAAATGACTGAAAGTGGGGAGGGAGAGAGAAAGTAGAGAACTCGAGAACAAAAGTAATATTTATGAGATCTTTTTGTACAGGTGTGTAAAAGAAGATGCAACAGAAATAACTTTGATGATGCTATTTTTTTATTTGCTTGGTCACATGCCTCTCATGTCTTTCAATTTGTGATTTTAAGAGTGTCTGTAGAACCAGTGGGTATTCCTGTAGTTTCAGATGTGTCTTTTTGTTTGTTTTTCTGTTTCCTTTTTGTTTTCTTTTTAGACGAAACTTTCAATAAAAAAAACTATTTCAAAACAGTCGATACTCATCTCATATTCTGCAGATACAACACACTACCACAGGAGGGCGCTATTGTTTTCTGTAGAAGTGAAGGACCGAAAGACTGACCGTGTTTGCGTGCGAAGGTGTACAATTGTAGTAAGTCACGAAGGATTTTAAAGTAAGGTAAGTTCACACATATAAAATAATGTAAAGCAGAATCAACTGAGCTAAGCTAATATGTTTCAAAAAGCAAGAGGAACATGAAACTGAAGCCACAAAAGATGCAGTTAGTTGAGAAGTTTATTTTATACTGAGGAGAGGTTGCTGCCAAGCTGTGCAAGCAGAATCCTGCATAATTTTCTCCAGTGCAGTGACAACAAAATGTGAATAGAGTTTCATGCATGCAGTTTTCAGACATCATACTTGCTGTCCCTGTGAACAAATTTCAGCCTCATCTAAACCTTCATGTTATAAAGAAATGGACTACTGCAACAAGGATAGTACCAAAAATATGACTGGTAGATAACTGGCAACTACTACAGCTGAATGAACAGGATCTGCTTACAAAGCATGTTTCTGAGTCGGTCTAAAAGTCTGTCCATCCAGTTTCTTAATCATTGCTATCAGGGCTTAATTAATACGCTCCATTCATTCAACTAAATGAACCACTTGTGTATGACTATGAGAATACCTTCCCAGTATTTTAACTCAAGGTAAGTATATGAATATGATGCATTTAGCTTTAAAAAAAACTGCAGCACAAAGTTTTATGATTACCCCAAACCACTTTATATGTAAATAAATTACAGTATAATGCCAAAAGTATTGACTCATTCATATAAATCATTGAATTCAGCGCCTAGGCATGCAAACCTGCTTCTACAAATATTTGTGGCAGAATGTGTCACTCTCAGGAGCTCAGTGAATTCCAGTGTGGTACCCTGATAGGATGCCACCTGTGCAACAAGTCCAGTCATGAAATTTCCTCACTGCTAAATATGCCTTACATTAGTGCAGTGTATACCACTGCACTAATGTAAGGCTTGGCATGCCACCACTGGACTCTAGAGCAGTGGAGAAGTGTTCTCTGGAGTAACGAAGCACACTACTCCATCTGGCAATCTGATGGATGGATTATGTTTTTCAGGAATTGGGCTCAGCCCCTTAGTTCTAGTGAAAGGAACTCTTAATGCTTCAGCAAACCAAGACGTTTTGGACAATTTCATGCTCCCAACTTTGCGGGAACAGTTTGGGGATGGCCCCTTCCTGTTCCAACATGACTGCGCACCAGTGCAAAAAGCAAGGACCAGGTCAGGACACAGAGTCCTGAACTCAACCTGATAGAACACCTTTGGGATGAATTAGAGCCGAGACTGTGAGCCAGGCCTTCTCATCCATCATCAGTGTCTGACCTCACAAATGTGCTTCTGGAGGAATGGACACACTCCTAAATCTCGTGGAAAGCCTTCCCAGAAGAGTTGAAGCTGTTATGTGTTATATGCTGTTACGTCACTCAAGTTCATGTGTATGTAAAAGCAGATGAGGGAATACTTTTGGCAATATAGTGTATATTAAACTTCATGATTTCATATACTTGATTTGAAAATCATAAGACAATGGCATTATTTTTGGGAGAAAGTTTTAATTCAAAGTATTGTTGTGCGCATAAGGTTTTTGCCACAGTCATACACAATATAAAACATAACGTCGAAGCTACAGCAAAATACAACCATTTGCTAAGTAAAGCAGAAGTATCTAGTGCAGTAACATGTATAATACAGGAAGAGAAACATAGTAACTCGTGCTCCAGTCTAAAGTGAGCACGCATATGAATGCAAGAACGAGCACATGGATGCTCTTATATTTTTGTGCCATTTTAGTCATTTAGGCAAACACTATCACTATTTTACTGAACACATTCAACTAAATAAAAAACAAAACAGTACTTCGTAATTTTTGTAAGATTCCCTGAGGTAGAGAAAGCACAGTGGTTTAAAAACTTTTCAGGGCTGCTTTTGCATCTTTTTTCTGAAACTAAAACACTCAACGATGGCAGCACAACGTGCTGTATTGATTTTGAAGCTCTTCAGGTTTTTTTTTTTTTTTTTAAACTGTAAGGAAGATAATGTCTCAGCCTGAAAAAATAACACATTGGATTAACGTCCCGTACAGGCGTCCTGGCACATGCAGCTGTGGGATTCTCCAGCCTCTTACAGAATTACAGCTGTTCCCGAGGCTTTCAGTGGGAGGTGATTCCCTTTATACTCAGTAGCAGGTGCGAATGATGATGATGAAAACTAAGACAACGGTTGTAATTGTTAGCGCTGAAAACAGAAAGATGAGGCCGGCAAAGACAGCGTTGCTCATGGGGAGGATTGTTTTCACTTCAGATGGGATCATGTTGGACATACTCAGCATGTAGCCCAAACTCCAGCCTATACTGGTTTTCTTTACCTACAGGGAGAAAAAGACACAATTTGAATGATTTACATTTTTAAAAAGCACATGCTGCGCATGTCAGGGAATGAAAATCATGAAGTTATATAATTACAGCTCTAGGGCGAAAGATGAGTCATAGCACCCAAAGAAAATCCCCGTTTGTCTTGTATCTCTCTTTATGAGGACCTAGCAACCACCAGATGCCCAGACATCCCAAAGGTTCTAACAGCAAACAGAGCACACTAACTCTCTTGTTTGAAATTGGGAGAATTGCCAGCTTTTGAGAAATAGTCTTGTCTTGAGTCTAAAGGGCCGAAGGCTCTGTTGCGATGTTGAAACACTGGCTGTAATGTGACTTTTTTAAAGAGCTACTCTCTTTCTTTATGAATCATGAGTAATGTACTGAGTGTCAAAGACCAGGAATTCCCTTCTGCTGAGGGAGTTCCTTTGTGACAAATGAACTGCATGCCTTCCACTCTGGCTTCAGCTTTTTCATTGCAGATGATTATTATGACATTCATCTTAGTTTCAAGTGGGTGGCCTCATTCACATGTATGGATGCTGAAGGCCCTTTAATGGCTTCCTGTATGCGCACATGGAAAGCTGTTGACAGCTCATGCAAAACAACTCTCATCAAATTAGTATATCCTCATAGTTGTATTCTTCATCTTCTTGAAATATAAAGTCATGCATGAAGTTTGGACAGTGGGTCTATTGTAATGTAATGTGTTGGCTTTCTAGAAGGCAGTAGTGAAACTTGTATTGCAAATAAAATGATGGGGTCTTATGTGTTGTCAGTTAACCTACCTCTTTTTCAAAGTTAATGCTTTTCCAGGTTTCTCTGTCAAACTTGTATCCGTCTGCCAGCAAAGTGAAAACATAATGCGCTGCATAGCAGAAGGTCCTGAGGTATTTGTCACTGAGCCAATTTTTTTGTTTCTGGAGCTGAAAGAAGGTGAAACAAAGATCAGGGTTTAGCCTGCGATTATAATCATCCAAGTTAATTTAGTCAATTTCAGCTGAATCCTTACAGAAATGTTTTAATCAAGATCAAGAAAACATTCTGTGATGAAGTCATACAACAGTTTATTTCATAAGCTTCATCCATCCAGGAGTAACATTTTTGCTGCACAGCTGCATTCTACAGCTGTGGTTGGCAAAGGCATGCGTCTATAAATCACTGTCCTGGCCTAACATCGCCAAGTAATTTAACTGATAGTTATGAAATATCTGATGTATCAGACACTCACTGGCCACTGTTCACCTACTCGTTATCACAAATATCTAATCAATTGCACAACAGCAGCTCAATGCACTTAGGCATGTAGACAAGACATGCTCAAAAGAACCCGCTCAAGTTCAAACTGGCCAACAGAATGGGGCGACTTTGACTTCGGTTGTTGGCGTCAGACAGGTGGGTCTGAGCATGTCACAAACTGTGTATACATACTCTGCTTCTGTATTTGTGCAAACTTTTTCTTCTTTCCATTTTCTTGCTTGTTCTCACCTACATATTCACTCCTTTCTCCTCTCCTTCCTAAAGGAACACTATTTCTGTTCCTCCCTGCCTTGATGGCTTGTTTTTCTAACTCTATACAAACTTACTGTTGTCCACTTTGTGTGGCAGAAGGTCCTAACTGAGGCATTGAATTGATAAAGGTCCGTCGTGCCATTCATCAGCAGAGCCTTTGCAGTGTAGAAGAATCCAGCGTATGCCTGGTAGGACCAGCAGAAACACATGCTAGGTTTTTTTGCATCTTGATCTTGTTGTTTGCATGTGTTATATTTGCACAGCATGTTACCATGAAATCTCCAGCAACTGGTGGCTGCTCGACACCATCGAAGGAGCACTGCGATGAAGAGCAAGTCTTGAAATCAAATATGGATTTCACTACTTTCCCACAGCTGTCTGAGTCAGCAACTCCGAACAAGGTAAACTCTTGACTGGGGTTGTAGTTTTTGGGTTTCTTTGTACACTCTGTGTCATAAATGGATGATGCCTTTAGGGTAATATTGAAGCCTTCAGGGTAGCAGGGGTTTATTATGTTCTGGGGGTTAGATGATTGCTGGAAAATAAAAAAAGGGGAAATGTGTCAAAAGACTGAAGAGTTGTTGAGAAACAGAATATATATATATATATATATATATATATATATATATATATATATATATATATATATATATATATATATATATATATATATATATATATAAACAGGAAGAGAGCTCAATTTTGAATTGGATAAATGGAAGAAAATAAGAAGATGAATGGATGGATAATATATGGATAACAGTCACAGACACATTATCTCCATAGATGCTTATTTTTTTAAATCATACAGTACACCATCCAAATTCTGATGTAAATGCAAACTTTAAAGTTAAGATTTCATGCCATCACCTTGCTGCACATTCAGCATATTTCTTGCAGAATTACTCTTGGTTTCAACAATGAAGCTATGATTTACCAGAAACAGTGCATTTCTCCCAGACTAGCTTGACAGCAATCATGGTTCGATCAATATCCTTAATGACATAATGCATCCCTGGATCCTTTGGCTGTTAGCAGCTGAGGGACAGCAGTGTTCACTAATCATTCCACAAATTGGCCATCAATGGATTTTGGCTTGCACATGCATGCAAAGAGGCAAACATACTCACTGCACTTTAATGGTGACACAGAAACATAGCAAGCTAAGGAAAGAACCATCACTCTTACAGTACCTTGGGAATATGAGATTCACTGAAACTGCACGCACATGCAAAAGGAAGGAAGAAGTCACGTACCTGGACTACTTTGTCCAAAACCCTCTTCTCAGCCTCATTTTTGCCATAGCAGAGGAAACTGTGAGTGTAGACATTGTAAGGATAACCATACAGTTTGACACGCATGTAGTCAGGTCCCTTGAGATCATCCTGGACTGCAAAGGCAATCTGTGTTGATGCTCCACCAAGATCCATGGAACCTACAGTCGTTGCCCCTTCTGGGCGTACATAAGCGTTCCATATGTTTTTCTGCAAATATAATGAAGAGCAACATATGATGAAAAATCTAATAGTCCTTTTATGATAAGTGCAATCTTTATTTGATAGAACTATTTGATAGAGCAGACAGACCATGACTGAATCTTACCTCTACCAAGTTGCCCATTAGGTAGTTAACAGTGACCCAGCCATAAAGCCCTTCTTCCTGCCCAGTGATGATTGAAGCATTTTGAAACATGAAGGGCAGGGAGCTCAGGTATTCTCTGAGATCTGCCAGGATTTCATTGGCCCTCTGCGCATTTTTCTCACTTAACAGCAAAACAAAACAAAACAAAAAAAAAACATAACAAGAAACAAATATTAAAAAGTTAAATCACTATCATTACCAAAGCAGATTAATATTTAGGCAAATGCACTTATTTACTGTGTCAGATGCAGAATGTAGATGAGATGATCAGTGTTACTCATGTCTGTACAGATAAATATAAAGCCACTGAAAGCAAGAATCAGCCCAGCGTAAGCTGAAAACATTTTTTTATCAGTTCATATCAAAATTAATTAAAACTAAATTAAAATCCAATTAAATAATACAGCAAATTACGGTGCATTGTAATTTTGAGGTTATCCCCAGGAATTAATTTTTGTGAGTCTTCTAGCTGTTATACACTAATATAATCCAACAGACATGACACTAGCATAGTAGAGCAGAGTGTGAGTGAGTAGTGTGTGTGTGTGTGTGTGTGTGTGCATATACCGATGCAACGCTATCACTTGAAACTTAACAAGTAATGCAGAGTTCACACAAAGCTAGGGGGGAATTTTTTACACACTGCTTAGAGCTGTGGCCACGTTCACCCAATACAGGATGTAAAAATGAACTGAAATTACACTGTCATTATTTATTTATCAAAAACCAAAATGCAGAGGAAGCTTAGGAATAAATAACTACATCCCACAATTCAATACGGTTGCTTCCGCTCATTGTGGTTTGGTTGGTTCATTGATGTCATTTGTTCAGTCCTGCAAGGCCATTGCAACAGCTTGATTCTTTTCTTTTTCAGCCATTCTGTTGTAGATTTGGGATCACTGTCCTGTTGCATGACCCAAGCTTTAGCTGCCAAACAAACTGTCTCACATTTGACTCTAGAATACTATACAGAGGATATACAGAGGAGTTCGTGATCGATTCAGTGACTGAAAGGTTCCCACGTCCTGCAGTTGCAAAACAAGTGCAAATCATCACCCTTCCGCCCCCGTGCTTGACAGTTATGACAGATACACTGTGTTTATTTTTTGCCAAATGTGCATTTCAGCCAAGCATCTTCACTTTGGTCTTGTCTGTCCAAAGGACATTTTTCTAGAAGTCTTGTGTTTTGTTCAGATGCAACTTTGATAACCTAAGCCATGTTCTTTTTAGAGAGAAGAGGCTTTCTCGTGGCAACCCATCCAAACAAGCCGTGCTTGTTCAGTCTTTTTCTAATTGTGCTGCCATGAACTTTAACATTTAACATGTTAACCGAGGTCCATAGAGTCTGTGATGTAGCTCTTGTTTTGTAGTTTCTCTCAGCACTGCACAGTCTGACCTTAGGGTAAATTTTCTGGGATGTCCACTCCTGGGAAGACTGGTAACTGTGCTGAATGTTTTCCACTTGTGAATAATCTTTTTCACTGTAGAATGATGGACACATCATTGGACTCCAAAAAGCCTCAGGTTACTTGTATTTCTGTTCATGTCTTAACTGGAAGGTCACTTAGAGAGCGCATCCTGCACAAATGCCAATGATCTATCTTGCAATTTTAAAGACACTGATACAAATTTAATGCATTCTTCTGTTGCCTTTCCACCTCTTTCTTCCACACATTTTATAAAATATGTCTTAGTAGTTCTTCTGTAAATTTGCTGATAGAGACACAATGATTGCATTCCCCCTCCTCTTGCCTTGATGGGCAGCTCACCAGTTTGGACCAGTACAATACCACAGCCACCCATGACTGTTCAACCAATCTCCACTTCAATCTCCCCAATCGACCCTTCAAGTCCAGATCTTAAAATGTAGTTTTAAGAATTTATTGATTATTATTAGGTCTTGCAATTCTTTAGTCATCAACTGATTGTTCTGTCCATAAAAGGCAGAGAAATTTAAAAAACAAACAAACAAGTAATGTAATAATAATAATAATAATAATAATAATAATAATAATGATCAAAGTGGAAACAAACTAAGAAGCTAACACGTGAGAATTATGGACATTTTTAATTTTTCTCTTTTTTTCCAGTTTCCTGCAAATTAACAAATTAGGGTCACATTACTCTGGTCCATCTTTTCACACTTTAATATAATACAGTTAATGTGAAGCTTCTTACTGTAGTAGTCTCATTCCAGCTGTGGCGCCGAGAAAGAGACGCGTGGTGCTGCGTTTTTCTGGAGGAATGCTTCTGGTGACACTGTCCATGCATTTCCTGAATCCTTCCCATGTTTTTTTATCTTTCTCGCCATCAACCTTCATCTCAGAGATAGCAACACCTGAGGACACAAACCAAAGCTAAAATTATATTCTTAAGTATGTGTTATGTGTGTGGTCTCAAATTTAAAACATGCTTTTTAGGCTTTTGTATATATTTAAAAAAAACAAAAAACAGGATGTACTCTCTTCAGTATGTGTGACAATGACTCACCCTCAACTTTACAGTTTAATGTCTCAGTCACTATTCCTGTTTCATTCTTCTTCTCTCCTGGCCATTCATACAGGTACACATTGGAACGAGATGAACCAGAGTCTATCACAATGCCGTACTAAAAGGAAGAAGAAAAGAAAAAAGCAATTATTACAGAAACATTTTTCATTCAATCTACCAAATTGCGCCTTTTCCTGTGCATTAATCTCAGAGTAGCTGCTGTGATGTTCTTTAAGCCTCTGTGTGAAAGATATAGTGGATAATAGTAGTAAACACATATTATCCATAGCAGAAAACTTATACTCACTACAGTATGTGTATGCATGTTGTAAACACATAAAAGACGGCTAACAAGAGTGAGGCCATTGAGAAAGTGCAAAACCACTGGGTTGCTAGGTGATGGCTCTGAAACTTTGACAGACTCCCATTCGAAACACGAAGCTTTACTGTGGAACTGTATTATTGTCGGGTCTTTACCCTACAATGTGCCTTGAGGTGACTGATGTTGTGATTTGGCACTATATAATTAAAACTGAATTAAATTGAATTGAAATAGCATAAGCTTTCATTATGAACTATACTGAGTCAGTAAGTCTTTTCCACAAGTAATTAAACCACTAGTTAAAATCGCTCCTTCTGATCAGAGCGGTGTCTCCAGTCAAGTATTGAGGTTATACCTTCCAAATTTCATATTACAAAACCTAAGATGGTGATGACCAAAAGGCAAATGCTTCAATAGCAGTACGTAAACCATTATGGGATGTTTATTTAAAATCCTACATCCAGTTCTTTTATACAGTCTGTGGTTGTAATTTGAGCTTCTCTGTGGAAATTTCCAATATTTATTGGTAAAGTTTGATAGTTGTCTAAATTTGCAATTCTTTTTTATTTATTTATTTATTTTTTGATATACACCAATCAGCTCAGTGTGTGTGTCACCTCTGCTCCACCTGGCAGAATACACAAGCAGAACAGACACACACACAGTGAAAGAAAAGACACAAGCAGCGAAACAGCAGCTGAAACTCTCATCACGATGAAGTTTTTCCTCTTTTTTGGCCCCTGTGCCCACAAATTTTCCAGTTCCATATGGAAGGAGAAGAGAAAGTGACAGTGTGGCCAGAACACCTGTTTGTTTTGAATATCATACGTAGTATATTTAAAGGTTAAATGTGTTTCATCAGGATCACAACTCATCAACAAGGACCCCCCCCCCCATCTCCAGCCAGGGTAATGTCTGCAGTAACTGTTTGTATTTTTACAACCAAAATGTAACAGCATGCATATTTATATTTGCATTCATGGGGATTGTGCTGTTGCATGTATGTGTTCACCTCTTTGGTGTATTCTGAAATCCTCCAAGTGTCCTGGATGACTGCAACGGCAATAAGGGCAGCGATACTGGCAAAGAGGAGGAGCAGCACGCCTGCTATCCGACACTTGTAACCCATTTTGTGTTTGGAAGCCATTTCCTGTTGGCAAGAAGTACAGTTTCACTAAAAGCATCTTATCCTGATGGCATGTGAAGATGTTTAAAAAAGTAATGATGAGCGGTAACAGTGACCTTTAAGCAGAACAAATACTTGCAGTACATTTATAAACTGATGTGTGTAAACATAATGTCCATCATTCCAGCTTCTTTGATGAATGAAATGTAACACAATCCAGCACAAAAAGGAAAAAACAAGTATTTTTCTGGTGTTATATTAAACAACAATATGGCTGCAATTATAAGTCACGTGCAAACATTAACAATGAGACGTGAAACGCAGCGTTTTTCTGTGAACATAAACACACTTTGAACCATTTAAACCACTGCTATAAATGTTGTGCAATATATGGCAGTAATCTATATTTAACACTTCGCCAGGACTGACTAAATTCCAAAGCGTGCTTTTCTTCGGGAAACACCAAATAGCACATAATAACGTGTGAAAAATACATATATTACGCAACCGCCCATCCATTGTTTAAATTTGCTGAAACTGCCACATCATACTATTCTGCCCCCCTACATGATGGCCACAAGTGATTGCATCACTGTTATTACAACCATTTGTCGGTGTATGGCCATTAGGTAGTGCCTTCTTAGTGCTGTCAAAACTGTCTTCACCAGATTGACAGTGGATTAAGCAGAGCCCTCATTCTATGTCCCTCCCACTTATTGTCTATTTAAGCTTTATAAATCTGAAAAAAACAGCGTTTATCAACGGCAAGAGAAGTGTTCGTTACATATACAGGTACCTGTATTTAAAGTTGCCACAGCAACTTCTGCAGAAACAAGCAAGCCAAAGCTGTTTAGCAAGGTTTGATTACAATGTGGTGACACACACGCCGAATGATTCTGATTGATATTTTGGCTTTACGCTGCTTAACAATAACACAGCCATGTGTGCAATACATGACTTTCTAGGTTTTTACATTTGGGCGTCATCTCTTTATAACTATGTACCTAACATGTTCCTGGGCTTTTTCCAACGCATGCGAAAAAGATGCAAGTCAAGTATCAGCCAGCACAGCACGAAAAATGGTAACAAATAGTAACAGTAACTGTTTGTGCTGTGTTCTATTATCTTACCAAGGTGAAGTCAGAACATGTTCTTACACTCAGAGCAGCTCACAATGAAATCAAATGTGAGGACGCATGAGGTACTGTGTCTGAGGATAAAGGCAAAACAGGCTATAATATTAATATATATATGTGTATATAAGTAATGATATCTATAAGTAACCACTTATAGATAAGGAATGATGTCTATTGAGCACATTGTAACATGAGTTCATTCATCTCTGGCTTTACTGGCTAGCACTGTAATAGTCCAGGCTTAAAAACTAGTAATCAGATTTTTCACTGTGCTTAAGGTCTGTTAGTACGTTTAACAGGAACACTTCTTCCCTGTAAAGCAACTTTTGCTTTCATTTTTTTATTTCAGTGCTTTCTTGCTTTTTTGTTTTTTGTTTTTTTGACACGCACAGTTGGTTTTTTTTTGTTGTTGTTATTTTTATGAACTTTAATGATGCAGCGCATTTCAAATTTGCTGGATCTAAGGTGTCACACAGTGGAGAAACAACAACAACAAGCATACAGTGGGATTACTTAAACTTTGGTAAGTTGTTTATTTAAATCGTGACACCTTTTGTGGTTTGTAATACAAAAACATGCATTTGGAAAGCTTAATTGCAGTATTATTTAAAAAAAAAAAAAAGATTCCCCCTGGGTGTAAATACATGATTTCTATAGGATGTTGAGTTTGCAGTTGCAAAACTTCTACATGAACATGCATATTGAAACCACCTCTGGTCTCCAAACATTTGTGCACAATATCAACAAAATACAGAGTGTAAAACTTCTGGTTCTGCAGACTACATGTATTTCAGAGAGGTTAGTTAGCAAGTCACATTGATTCTGACAACACCCATTTTGTAAAAATAAGCCATGTGCCTCTGGGAGTCACATACATTTTTTTTTAATAGACTGTCTCCCCAGCTTGTAAGGACAGGTTCTCATAGAGAGGAGAGGTGGCCAGAGAGCACACATGGCTCACCACATTCATGCACTCTTCACACATTCAGTCGTTCAGTACAGCAGCACACTAAAACCACTGTTTATCAACCCTTTGATACTATACTAGTATCTGTTGTGTTGACAAGTAAAAACAATAAATAAATAAATGCATGTGAGGAAATGTGTTTTGTTTCTTACCTTCTAGAGCCGGTTTGTAGAGCCTCGTTGTGAGAGTGAGATGGTTATGAAGAACGGGTTTGAAAACAGAGCAGGAAATGTGGTTGCAGCAAATAAAGAGAGAGAGTGTAAGGGAAGTTGTCGTGCGTGGGAGAGAGAGCTCAAGACTAACTGGCCCAAAGGAACAGGAGTGCTTGTACCCCAACACAAGTGCAGGGTGGAGCAATGTATACAAAACTCTGGTTTTCACCACTCCCAATGCACCAGTGCAACAGAGCAGCAAACCTATAAAACATAGCTGCTTCTTGTTCATTGCCTGTGTCCAGTGATTAAGAACAGATACAAGAATTTGTGAGTATGAACAATGTGAGAGGACGGGGGTGGGCGGTTGGGGAGTTAATTGATGTAATCAATAAGAGAAAGTGCAGTGTGGCTGAGGATCTGCTGCGAAGGTTATTACAAAGTCAGCTGTTATTTAATAGGACTAAATTAAGGGACAGTGGAGGCTATGAAAAGCAAAGGCTTAAGTGCTGTATCAACAATCAAGGATTTGTTGATACCTGCACTATGTAATGCCTGAGCTCTCACATGCAAAACTGTGAACCATTTAAAAACATGAGTCATTCATTTTTCTGACACGGTGCTGTTGTACATATGAGAAATTGCGCTTTATTCCAGCACGTTTGTTTTGTTTCCTGGGCAGAAGGTAAAAACTAAAAGCATACTTTTACTAATATGACACTAATATGTTAAGAGTTTCGTATCACTCTTTATGCTGATTATGCTTTATGCATGTGCATCAGTCTGTGCAATATCAGTTAAGGAGTGGAGATGCTGTCAGAATGCATCTGTCTCCATGTCCAGCCTAATGACCAAAACACCAGTTAATCCAATAAACCCAAACAATCCTGAAAAATTCAACACCACTGCACTCTGCTGCTAATTTACACCTTTGCTATGGCACTCACACGTCCATTCGTTACCTATAACACGTTTTCATCGGGTTATCTTGTGCTTTATGTTGACAGACAACAAATGGCTACATTGTAGGAAGTGGTTACTTTGTTACCACTGTTTGTTGCCACTTTGACAAAGCCCCCTGACACATGAGTGCTAACATCAGAAAACAGAAGAAAAATCTGCATCTGATAGCTTTGTTTTATGTTCTGAAGACTACACAGCTTATACACTGCTCTAAAAAATTAGTTAAAGTAACACTTTAATTTTTTTAACACAAAAAAATCATGCTGGATATTTATACTGAATTCAAAGACACCCACCCAGTAATCAAAGAGAAAAAATTATGGGGCAGGCAAGTTCATTTTGCTGTATTCCCTGGCAGGTCAGACAAAGACGGAAAACAACAACAACAACAACAACAAAAACACTATCAGACAATGTACAGCAATATAATCTAGACAACAAATGCAAACAACAAAGCGAGGCCTGCAGTTCTTTAGACGTGGAGTTTTTTTGTGACCTCATGGATGAGTCGTCATGCTCTTGGAGTAATTTTGGTATGCTAGGAAAGTTCGCCACTGTTTTCTCCATTTGTGGATACTGGTTCTCACCATGTTTCACTGGACTCCCAGTGCCTTAGGATGTAAATCTGTCCACACTGGTAACTGTCAATGACTTTGTCTGTTCTTGAGGTACCAGATGGTCGACATCAGAGGTGAAGGAACCCGTCAGGCTAAAGAAGGAGTCTTATTTGGCTTGGTTAGCATGTGGGACTCCAGAGGCAGCAAACAGGTACTGGCAGGCCAAGCAGAGTGTGGCTCTGGCAGTGGCTGACAAAAAAATTCATAGTTTTCATGGACAGAATATCTCAGCGTGGTCAAGTGGGGGAGGGTCCACTTTGGTGGCCTCAGGACTTCATCGTAGCTTTTTGAAGATGATGTGGTTCTGTTGGCTTCATCAGGTGGTGGCCTTCAGCTCGCACTGGAGCGGTTCATGGCTGAATGTGAAGTGGCGGGAATGAGAATTCTATAAGTCTGAGGCCATGGTTTTCAGCTGGAAAAGGGTGGAGATCCCACTCTGGGTCCAGGATGAATTACTACCCCAAGTGGAGTTCAAGTATCTTGGGGTCTTGTTTACAAGTGAGGGGAGAGTGGAGTGTGAGATTGACATATGGACAGGGGCAGTGTCTGCATCACTGTGAACACTGTACCAATCTGCCATGGTGAAGAGAGAGCTGAGCATAAAAGCAAAGCTGTTGATTTATTGCTCAATCTACGTTCCTACCCTCATCTATGATCATGAGTTCTGGGTAGTGACCAAAAGAATGCGGTCGCAGATACAAGCGGCGGAAATGAGTGTCCTTTGAAGGGTGGCTGGCCTCTCTCCTGGGTGAGAGGGTGAGGAGCTCAGTCATTCAAGGGGGTCTCAGGGTAGAGCCGCTACTCCTCCACATCGCAAGGAGCCACCTGAGGTGGTTTGGGCATCTGACCAGGATAGCTCCTGGACGCTTCCTAGGTGAGGTGTTTTGTGTACCAGGAGGACGCCCCGGGCTAGGCCCAGGATTATTTCTCTCTGCTGGCCTGGGAATGACTCAGTATCACCTCGAATGAACTGGAAGAGGGGGCCAGGGTGAGGGAAGTCTGGGCTTCTCTGTTCAGACTGCTGCCCCTATGACCCGAACCCAGATAAGCGTTAGAAAATGGATGGATAGATGTTCTTGAGTTTCTTTAGACTGTGGCATGATGATACTTTTTGAGATCTTTTAGCTCACTTCGCTTTGTCAGACAGGCTCTATTTAAGTGACTGCTTCATTAAACACTGCAGAAATCAGGCCTGGGTGTGGCTAGTGAAACTATATTCAGCTTTTTTCCCCCTTAATAGATGAAATCATGGTTTAAAAACTGCATCTTGTATTTACTTGGGTTATCTTCGTATAATATTAAAATTTGTTTGATGATCTGATACAGGCAAGTGTGATAAATGTGCACAATTGTGCAAAATCCAGCCATGAAACTTCTCGGCTGTATAGTTAACGTCAAAATGAAGACCTAGTTCAAAGATGGGTGTGGACTAGGAACCCAGTGATGATGCGGTCTCTCTTTTTGTGTAAAGCTCCAGTAAGTGGATTCATTAACATTTTAACATTATCACCGGTTGCTGGACTGTCTAAAAACGAGACACTGGTGGTGTCAGTCAAAGTGAATTACATGTCTGATTCACTGGGCAGTGAACGTATATAAAGTACTTTTGTTGCCTGACGTGAGACCTGAAACCTACTGGTCTGAATTAACCGGAAAAACAGGAAGCTGAAGATTAGATTAACACAGAGAGAGGAAAGAGAAGAAGCCTGTATCTTATGTAAAGACTGCATACTTTCCCACAGAGGTTCTACTGTAATACTTCAAGTAAAATGTTGAATACCACGTTCGTTCCAGCGTTGCTGCGCATGGTTTGCACAGCTTCATTCTGCTGCTGCTCCAAGTAAAAGTCCTGCAACAGCAATGCAGGGCAGAAGTAACGCAGGCTAAATGAGTTTGCATGAACACGTCTTCTCTAATTTAGAGGAAAGCATAAATGGTGAACACACACAAATGCACGTCTCCTGGTGATTTAGGAAAAATTCACCACCTTCTTAGAAATAATCTCTGCATGTTTTATTTCACCATAAGAAAATCCTGAATCTCAAAAAATCAAAAAAAGGCTCTATTGCTGCTTCATATTTAAGATTGAACTACAGCAGTCTATAAAAACTATGTGTAAGTTCCATCACCCTCAGATCATTAACAATTATGCATTAATACGGTTAATAGCCTACTGAGATTTGTAGAGCTCGCCAGGAGAAATTCTCACTAATTGTCTGTGTCTCTCTCAGTGCTTTTAAAATACGCTGAACACCCCCATGAATCTCTACCGCAGGCCACAGGGCAGCACAGAGATTGGTTTAGAAGCTCTTAATGCATCATCGATAAATTAGGCTGACAGACACACACTTACATGCATACGCTGTACATAATGACAGCATTATGCGGTGTCAAATTAGCAGATAATTACACCTCAAACCTCTAATGTATGGGTTACTAATGTGTAGGAAGCTGGTCCACTTTAGACCCGGGTGCCTCCATTTCCCATCACACACAGCTCCTACTCATTCCATCTCCCCATCTATATCTAACTAACTCAGCAGGGCTGACTCTCAGAGGGAGCCACTGTATGAAACTCTATTTATGGCACACTGCTACGACACTCATTTCCACAATTTTTACATTTTTTTTGACAGAAAGTTGTACCCAGGCAAGCCCAAAACAAACCCATATCTCAAAAGCTAAGTTAAAGCTCTGTAACACTCAGCACTGCAGCAATTGAATTATCAAAAAGGAAAGTCTTGCCCCGGTAGAATCACAGACAGCAGTGTTAACAGCAGTCAGTGCATGTTTCAGCATGAGGCAAATATGTTAGCCATGTAATGGGATCTCTGTGGTCTCAAGCGCATTGTGATTTCACATTCAGTTATGCGCTGATGGCTACTACATTATAATGTTTTCCCATCTGATCCCTCCCAAGTGAAAAAGCATCTTGGGCGCGTGCAAAAAACCTCAGACAACAGATATTTGAAGGCTAGAAATGATGCTGACAGCATGTGTGGGACTGGACTCAGAACCCGATCTGGGCTCTAACACACCTTTTCCACACAGGATTTTCTCACAACTTTTAGTTTTCTGGGGTTTTTAAAATCTATTTCTATCGGTCCAAATAATTAAACACAGCAATAAAAATGTGTTTTGCTCTGTTTTAGCTCTCTGGATGTTTTGGCTTTACTGTAAAGACTCATGTTTCTGCACAGTTTAGGGCAAAGGGTTGGCAAGGGCTATTCAAGTATAAAATATAATCACTTAATAGTTAAGAATAGATCCTGGAAAGGAAATGTTTACAGGTCCTTCCCTTCCTGCCTTCATTTGTCTCCCACCTTTGTGATTACCTGCTCTGACCTGGTCTGCTGCACCTGTGAGTCTTCCCTGTGTATTGATAATGCATTTTTTGCCCGTCTTTTGCCACCTCGCTTTTCTTTACGTACTCAGCACTTCAGCAATACTGTTCTTGTCGACTGTTCTGGAATTTCCATGTGGCTAACCCTGCTTCGTCATTTGTTTTTGCCTCTACTTTTTTCTGATTTTGATAAGTTTTGGGTTTGACATAAAAAAGAATATCAATATGAGAAAAAAATCAACATCTTTAATTTCCCGGTATTCACATCTGGATCTGATAGCACCTTTTGTCTGAACATACCCATTTTTCTTGTTAGCGTTTTTTGTTAGCAAAAATATTGGAACATGTGACTGACAGGTGCATCCTGATTATAGTCATCAAGGGCAGGAAGTGGAAGGTTTTAGCCTGGCCTAGTCTGTCTCCAGACTTAGACCCTATAGAGCATTCATTTTACATGTACATGCTAAAGAGGAGTCTGAAAGGAGTAACCCCCACCACCATCAAAAAATACAAAACAAAGAATGGGTGGGCTCAGACAAAAGGTGCTATCTTCTGAACTGTATCGGGTTCAGATGTAAATACCTGGAAATAAAAGATGAAAGCTTGATCTTTTGTCCCATTGTTTTTTTTTTATGTCAAACTCAAATGTTTTCAGTCTACAGCAACAATAAAGAGATTGGCCTCAATGTTCCAATAATTTTGAAGGGGGGGGGTGTAATTACCGGGTCTCCTGAGCTTTTCAGTCCTGTGTTGTTACAACACAAATGCTGTTAACATAAAAAAACACGCAGTTCTTTCACCATCTCTTAATAGAGACAAAATCCAACAATTGGCTCTTTTAAATTCATTTCTATGCCCATTCTTTTCTTTCTTTTTTAAATCAACTAATCACACCCTTTGAAAGAATGCATCATACCAGGTTACCTAGCACCTGGCTACGATAAAAGCTTTGGTCCTGTTCTTTCTCCAGGATGCATTAAGAATTTTCCTCAATCACTCCCAGTCTAGGACTCCTTTCCAGAAATGTTGAGGTTGGGTTAAGTTAGGAGCTCTGACAGGATTCTCTACCATCCAGAAAACAGAAAAAATGAACTCATACAACAAAAAAAATCTGCAAACATTAAAATTTTTACTTACCACTATAAAGGTGCCAAAGCATCACTGAGCAGTCCAAGGTAAGAGGCTCCTCTAGCAAAAAGAGGGCACTGGACCACCTTGGCATCCCTAGTTTGTGTTAACCTGGTATGGACCACAAAGGAAGAAATGTGTTTAACAAAATCTTTCTCTATCTCTCTGGCACACCCACAAACAAGCACGCTAACCTTTCCTCTGCGGTTCTTCAAGATAAGAGGCAAACTACATGCAATCATAAATCAGCACATTCCTGCAGTGACTTGGCTCGAGGATCCCTTAACGGTTTGTATGGTTGTTATTCTTTATGTCGTCGCTCAAATGTTACTGGATTCAAATGAAGGACTTTCTTTGAAACTTTTAATAAAGATTTGATAGCATGCGAGTCCCTGAAAGAAGTTTTCACATTTTAGTGATTTTCTACCCGTGGCCACTTGAGATCTGTACGATCAAAAGTCACTCTGTGCACGTTATTGCTGACTTGTGGAAAAGAAGACTTTTAAGAAAAACAAACAAACGTCTCAATAATATGGTAGGGTCTGCAATTCCAAAGCACATCGAGGAAACAGTTGTGATTTGGCACCATATGAATAAAATTGAATTGAATTGAATTGAAAATATTTAAATAACATACTAACTGCCATGACCAAATCAAGTGAGTAGTTTTCTATGGTTCTGTAAGGGAGCCATTCAAACATCTATTGTGGAAAAAGTATGCTGTATGTTTCTCTGTAATTTTTCAAGGCAGGGGCATTTTAAGGTAAGCATAATTTAAAGATGTTACTGTATCATAGGCTCCATCCTTCCTGCAACCCTGAAAAGGATAAGAAGATGGATGGATGGATGGATCAGTGACTACTGTGTAGCTGTTGCTATAAATTGTGATTACATGTTTACTGGCACCCCCTTGTGGGAAAACTGCAAAATGCAAGTCCAGAAACATTATCATGTATGAAAACAGGTTTGTGTTTGTTACACACCTGCACACTGAGGGGGAACAGCAATAATCATCATGCATGTAAAATCACCAACAGTGGTTAAAAAAAAATCAACCAGTAAAAAATGTGCTTTAAATTGCTTGCATCACCACCCTCCTCCCCAAGTGCTCAAATAAATGTTTAATTATTATTGTAAGGTCTTTAGTGATTCTAAAAGCATCTGAAGATAGAGACAGTCACTCAGAGAAGTCAACAACTGTGATAATATAAAAGCACCCTTCAAAGGATAATGAAGGAGCAGAACATATGCAGGTTTTGCTGTTATCTCAGTCATACAGGATTTGAAGCCTCATTTGATTCAGCTGCTTTTTCCTTCTTCAAGATTTAAGATTATCACTTCATTATCACACAGTAATGTTCTCTTAAATGATATTGCCTTTGGAAATTGGAACTAACTCAACATTTGCTATTGCGTGGACACAATGATAACGAAAAACAATGCAGATTATGTAAAAAATAAATAAATAAATTGTTCACTGGAGACAAAAACATTTTCTCCCAATGAAAATCCACAAACATTTAAAAAATATATTTGAAGAAAAAATCCTTAAATGCATCTGTGGTATTATCCCCACTGTGTGCATTTAAGAGCTGACATCTCCCTCACCCAAGTGAGTGCCTTGTGAAGCTCATTTTTTATTCATACTGTTGATACAGGTGAAATTCTCCAGCGTAAGCTCTTGAACTGAGACCTCTCAAGTAGTACTGTTATGTCTCAAATGTCCCATCATCATGTTTTACAGTTTGATCTGAACAGACAGACCATGTGACCTTTTTCTCTTTGGAATTTTCCAAAACAAGTATCATTTTAAAGAGAAAACTTCATCTATAACTGTTGTTGTATCACAGTTGCCTGTAGAATGATCTGAATGTATATTTTTGCAGCAAGCAAATGAGCTGGCCAGTGATCCTAAAGGGACTAAGAATTAACATCTAATACTCATCTGTATTTAAGGCCGGCCTTTGTCTCCAGGGATTACGATGCTCAGAGGAGGCTGATTTGCAAGCACTGCTGTTTGCTTGCATGTGCACGCACGTGTGTGTGCTTGTTGTTTTTAAATTGCGTACATCTCAGCTGAGAGATAACATGGACATATGAAGCTTTAGCTTTTTACTACTCTCCAGTAATATAGTGAAACAAACCTAATGACTGTGTCTGGTAGTTTGATAACATTTGTGTGCACTACCCATGTCATGTCCCAAACAGCAACCCACTCCGTCGGGAAATCAGATTGTATTGTAAACTTTGAACTGGGATTGAAAAGTTACACCATGCAGACTACAGCAGACTTTATTAAAAATAACTCACACCACTGCATGCAGCCCACAGCCTAGCCAATGAGCGAACACTTGGATCAGAAACAGACACTGACGTTAAAACAGTCATCTGAAATTACAACAATGCGCGATGATGTGAGAGAACAGAGTTCCATGTTCCCTGGAAAGGCAGATGTAAGGGGTCAGCTGAGTACAAACCATAATGGTTTGGTCAGATTTAGTCGCATTTGTTCATTATGAAAATTTATCTCAAATTTCCAGGCTTAAAAATACATAACAGGACACTAATGTAGGGAATCTAAAGGATCCTATTTTCTGCTACACTCAAGCAAAATATGAACACAAAATCAATGTTAGACAGCAAGCAGTCGGGGAATATTTAATAAATTAATAAACTGCCAGAATTTAGGTTTAAAACCTTCTTCTTGGTCATTTTTTTTCTGTCTGAGCACAGAAATATAGCAAAATATAGTATATTTGAACACTGGGGGAAAAGCCCCCAAAGGAGCATGATTTCATTTTACTCCTGCTCACAGTGATGAGTGATTGTTTTGTGCTGCTGTTAGGGACTACTGGCCCACTGTCATAAGACACTGAATAATCTGCCATTAAATATATATATAAAAAAAAATACTTCTTTTGCAAACTGGGTCATAAATAAATGAGTGCACTTAATCACTAGGAGCAATATCAGAAATCTTTAACCTGACACTCTTTATGAAGCCCTCCTGTATCACTCATCTATAGATCTGGAAGCTGTGTCTGAATCAGCACCTAAAAAAAAGAAGGTTGCAGACAAACACTGACTCAAAAAGTCACAAAGTGTACAATACATTCTTTGCAAAACTCAAAAATAATTTAACCTCAGTCCAACCACACAGAACACCCCAATTTACCCCAATCCACATTTTACACACAGAAGACACAGAGCCGGCATAGACAAGTGCACGATATGTGGACAATAACATGATTAGTCATCAGAGAGAGACGACATTAAGTCAGCAGAGGGAGGACCGTGCAGATATAGATTATTATATTTAGAACGCTGCATATTATGTTTTTTGGGTTTTTTTGTAGATCTGTAGTAATTAGTAAGTTTATGCATACACATACATTAATTTGCAACATCAAAATATATGCAAAATATTTACCACTGATAACTAGACTGGATTCTTTACTGCAGACAGAAGCACAAGTGCCTGCTAGATAAACTCTGAAATTATTGTACATTCCCTTTATGGCATTTTACATCTGCAAACTCCATCAAACTTCGGTCCCAACTTTGGTTCTCATTTGGGGTTCAGAGCGGACGACCCCTTTCCGGCACTTTGGTTAATGACCCGCTTCCTGCAAAAGCTCAAATGTCAGTTGCGTGATGTGCTGCCATGCTTGCTGGATGTGGCGTGACTCTGTAGTGCGTGCGCAGATGGCAAAGCGCAGGACAAAGCGGCCCGAGAGCTGGCAAGGCACCAGATGGATCTCTCTGGTCTTGGTGATCCTTTTCAGCAGTTCCTGGTTCAGCTCATTGGGACCCTGAGAGGAGGCAGCAATGAAGGGCTAAAGATCAGGTTGTTTAAATTTACACCATACTACTACTACTTGGTAATTAGGAGACTGTGTTTATGTGTTGTATTTATGTTTGCAAGCTCCCATGCACAGGGAGCTCTGCCGTATATTCACTTAGAATTGCACTGCTAACTTTTATCAGCATTTTGCTCATTGTCACAAAATAATATCGTAGTTTTAACGGAACCAAAAAAGTGTAAAAAAATCTAACAAACAGAAAACATGGACCTTTTATTTTGTAAAATTCTGTTGTTTATTTAACAAAAACAAATAATTAATCATTAAAACATTTGATTTGTTCAGCTCAGGCATTAAATGTACACCTCTATGAGATACTGTAATTGTTGTGTGCTGTGCTTGGTGGAACCATGTTACAAATATACTGGAACCTGAAAGAGTAGATTTTAAAAATATTGTTTAATAAATCCTTGACCATTACATTAAAGATAGTCACCCTCACACTGAACACTTATTCAGATTCAGATACCATTTAACTTCTATTAATTAACTTTTTAAATCTGTCTTGCCCGGCTTTTCAACAGACACACATTATAGTTTGTTTTGTTTTTTACTTTTAGGAATTTCAGTCGTTATTTCCAAATCTTTGCTTAAATAGGTTATGCATATCATCCTTCAAACTGTTACAAAGACAACAGAAGAAGCCCTGGTGAGCTATGACAGCTATTTGATTATTTTATTAAAAATGATATGGTAGCAGGGTTACAATTAGAGAAACAGAGCTGCACAAGATAATAGGATTGAATCAATATATTACTTTGATTGTAGATTGTGACAAATATGACAAATACTCAGGACTGAATCTAAATTTAGTTTTTAAAGTAGAAATGTTTTTTAAAAATCACATAGGGTTGTATGTTATGTCACATGAAACAAGATGCTAACATGTATAAACCTTCTTTAATGTTCCTTTTTACTTTTTGTGACCGCTGCAATGGGTCAGACTGTAGATCTGTACTGCTGGGTGTTGTTACCTTGAGCCTGAAGCAGACCAATCCCAGGACAACTTCAGCACAGATCTCAAACCTTTTGTCTGCTCGCACCAGACTCTCAAACTCCTTGGCCAGTCCCACTTGCTGTAACAGAAGACGTAAATTATGTGTATAGATTCATGCACCGTTCACAAAGTGTATCCAGGCAGGACAGGCAGAAAAAAGTACACCAGCAATTATTTTTCACTTTTTATTTATTTATCCAGCATTTGCTTTAAAAAAATATCTTCCACTTTCAAACAACATTGGCTGTCATTTGCATTTGTTTCCACTAGATAGCAGTGTTTGTTACATAGAACAATACTGTAGACCAAATCTATTGGAAGACTTTTTCCTTTAGGTTTTTAAATTAAAACTCTTTCCCTTTTTCTTAGCAGAGCATCGCTCCTTACTGTGAAGTACATGCATTCATCAATAACAGAATTCATCTGATTAAAAAAAGCATGCAGTGTGATATTTCACATTTTAGAGGAGACAGTTCCTGGTGAGCTCAAATCAGTCAAAATTTGCACCCATGAAATAGCCTTTATCAAAGTCTGCACTCAAAATGTCATCTCCCTCATACTGATTTTTTTTTTTTTTTTTAACATGGCACTTATCAAAGACGCTCCTAAAGCACAATTTATCCATTTAAGATCAAAGGCTCCACTGTTGCATCCTGAAATGCTGCACTTCCCCCACTGGTTCCTCTTAAATAAAGCCAACACTCAGACATAAATGCACAACAACTGCTTAACCATCATCTTGTCTCATAAATCCCAACAGATAATCCAGTGTCACCGTGTTTGTTTACAAAGCTAAACTGCAGCAACCTCACTTCCTGTCCTGCTGCTTACTGTATCCCAGGCAGAACTTTTTATACATATTATTAATATTCTGCTGTTTCAGACAGCTGCAGGGTTCGATGCTACTTCCTGGCACTTTACTTAAAATGGAGCATAAACATAAAACAGGCTGATTTGATTGACAGAGCAGACTGGAAGAAGAAGCGAGAGCCAAGCAGAGGTCACGCATCAAAAAGCCGTGTGCAGGGTTGGGAAAGGAAATGTAGCTTTAAATAGAAGATACAGGCCCGACATACATGACTGCAGGGATAATTATGCCGATGAAGAGATAGATGAGGAGGGGAGAGCAATGATGGGACTTTAGTGGTAAGAAGGATTAGGAGCAGGGAGTTCCAGGAAGGAGGACAGCAATGGCATGTACCATAAAGGCACATGTGATTGTCTAAACTGTTCTATTTTCATTAAGAAGTGATTGAGATGTAGAGAAGGAGGGGACTATCAGCACTATATTAATATTTTATAATTAGTAATGAATGTATTGAGGATCAGAAAGATATTTTAAGCAGGGTTGCAAAGCCTAAATTAGCACTACCACATTACTACTGCTCATAGCAATTGATCTGTTATTTACATCGGACCACAAACATTTTGTGGAATAATTCACAGTATTGCACTGCTTAATGAAATGTATGAAATCTATCCTTCCAGTTTCCTCTGCTTATCCAGTTCAAAATCACATATTTAAATTGCCTCGTGTGTGGTATAAATGTATATAGCTCAATAAATGGCCTTATTCATTCAAATTTTACCCATAAATGCCAGGAATTGTGATGAATCGTTATCTCGGACTACTATTCACATTCCCGTTTGTCAGTGCTGAGCGAGAAAGATCCTTTTCTTGGGTGCTTACCTTGCGTATGTGAGCTTGCAGACCTTTTAGCCCATACATACGAAAGACAAACCACATCTTCAGCGAGCGAAATCTCCTTCCCAGTGGAATCTGCCAGTGCTGCAGGATGGAACAGGATCAGGAGAGTAGTTATTACCACAGTGTTTGCATTGATTATGTTACGATCAATTATAATAATAATAATTCATCTCACCCTGTAATCTGTGACCAGTCCTGTTCATAGAAAACAGATAATGTTATCATTACATGTTCACAGTCTTAATTTTATATATGTATAAAACACTTGAGTATCAGTGTTACACTAATCGTGTTCATTATTAATACAAGCCCCCTCACACTACTAGTGTCTGCCACCCTTTTCTGTTTTATAAGAGCCATAAGTGCAATCGCTACATTTTCTAAACATGTTTGTGTGAATAGAAGAGAATGAAATTTCATAAGAACAGATACAAGATCTGTATTTTCTGAAAACAACACACCGCAGATCGTGGTGTGCAGAGCATCGTTGTTTTTTGCAATTGCTAAAATTTGCTATCTTGCCACATCCTTGATTGTCCAGGTGTTGCTGTCACTGCACTCACAGCGTCCATCTCACTAATCACAGGTAGCTCATCTGTGCAGAATAGACGCCTGTGCAAGCCTGTGCTAATAACCACTAATTAGATTGAAGAGTCCAGATTGTATGAGCAAACGCTTCTGTAAGGTGCCTCACAGTGATGGGAGGCACTGCAGCTCTCAGTCTTTCTCTTTGTCTGCTTGACAAGTAAATTATAGTGAAAAACTGAGCCCATCTGCAGGCCATAGGAGAATTTGCACAGACACACAAAGATGAAGCAGATACAGAATCACGCTATGGGAGATTCTTTGGTTAAATCTTGACAGTTTTTTTTTTGTTTTTTTTATCTAAATCTCTGAGACAGGACTGTAGCATACTGATGGAATTAGGACACAGATACTGTCGACTTCAGGTAAGATTAAATAGACAAATATTTAAGCTGGCTTAAACAAGCTCTTTTAACCCACAGTCTCAGTCCCATGTCTACACCCAAAGCTCAATAACTAAGATCTTTTCAGAGGAAATAACTACCTGATTCCTGGTTTTCATGCTTCAGGTAAAGTGGTTCCATTTTAAAGGCTCCAATGATGTCTGCTCTCTCCTTCACCCTGTGGATGGATATCGACAAGACTTAAACATCTTACTACATCATTAAACTCTAAAAACAATATCCATCCCTCCATCCGTCCCTCCTTCCATCCATCCTCTTTCAGGATCACGGGGAGGCTGGAGACTATCCCAGCTATCACAGGGCCAGAGGCAGGGTGCACCCTATACAGGCCGCCAGCCTGTCGCAGGGCTTATCAAAAGATCACACCATTCAAAAACATTCATATCAAAATTGGGTGTTTTACTTTACTGCTGCTCAAACATTTGGGGTCACCCACAAAAGACTTTAAGGAAAACTTTACTTTCATTCATCAACGAGTTGCAAAGTGAATATATGAAATAATAATAATAATAATAATACTTTAAAATTTCCTTTCCTATCCTTGGCATTAGAGCTGGGTATACTGTAAGGAAATCAGCTCATGCTTTCTTAAATAGTATGAGTGAGATTTGATGCACTGGTTGTTACAGACAGAATACCGGCTGAGTGTGTCTGCTCTAAATAGTTCTTATAAGTTCTTTGTAAATTTTATTATCCCGCAGGAGGAATTTATCTCTAGTCAAACAGTTTCCACAGGATACAGGATGGCACCGTGATGTGACAGATTTTCTCCCACTTTATGACCACAGCACAGCCAAACATCACATTTCCTCCTTCATGTTTAATAAATGAATTCATCAAGTGTTTTGCGGGTATGATTTAATGAGGCTGAGAGTTAAGGAGAGCTGCACTTGTCTTGTTGCTCAGCTGTGCACCTGCAGATCCCACTTCTCTGTTTTGTTCTTTTTAAAACTTCTCGTTCTATTCTGGTTAAAGGCAGCTTCCTCAGTTTTGTCCAGACATCACTGTCTGAAATCTTCAAGTGAGGAAAACCTCTGTAATCAGCACTACTCTTTTCAGCTGTGCTGACATAATTGCAATGGGGTTTTTCTAATGATTAATTAGATTTTTCATATGGTTAATTAGTAGCACAGTCATGTTATTGCAACCCTGAAGTGAGTACTGAAAAGGGCCCTCTGTATGCGTTTGTAAATGTTACTTATAAAATCATTTATTGTTTATCTTACAAAACAAAGAAATGTAAATTTCACATAATATACAATATATTTAGTAGACTAGTTGAGCACCCTATGGGTTTGTAGTACCCACAGGGCTGATGTGCTTTCACTGTGGCTGTGGAAATCTTTCCTAACCTGATAACTTCTATTATCCCATAAAAATAATAATAAAATACAACAATACTTTGGCTTTCTCTGTGCACAAGTATCCCAAAAATGTCAAGCGAGTAACTTTGAAGGAAAGTTCCATGACAACCAGCCTTTCTCTGTGTTCTTTATTATTCAAGTAATTCTTGCAGAGATGTCCATGAGGTCTTCAAGCTCATTGTTCTGTTCAATTCTTCACAAAGATGCAAACCACAGGCTGCAGCACCGTCTCTCAAGAATGAAGTGCCTGCTTGATCAGGACATAGTCAAATCTAAAAGAGTCTTTTTTTTTGGATAGGGTCATTTTAATGGCTATAAACAGTGTCAGACAACTAAAATAGAAGACTTCCTTATTGGTAATATTTATAATACTGTCAGCAGTAACAGAGAAAGGGGGCAGTGGACAAAAAAACCCGTTTTTAAGATCCTCTTCCTCTAACTGCATGTTGAGGTTTCAACTTTTTCCATCTTGTGAAGCACATGTCTTGTTTTGTGGATGCTGACAGAAGAGGCAGGTGGAGGGCGTGGGTCTATTTTCACTGTGTAAATGACTGAAGTGTAGATGGATATCAGCAGTCATTGTTTCTTTAGGGGACCATGTGTCACTGTTAAGGTAGACTGGCAAATATTCTAAAAACAAAAACCAGTGTTGGATACTATAAATGGTGTGGGTTATCCTCCCTTTGTTTTCCCAAACAATACTTGTATAAATATTGCTACAGTTATATCTGATGTGTGTTGGACATCTTACCACATTGCAGAGCAGTCAAAGTTGACTAAAAGCCACTTGTGTGGGTTGAAGTTGAAAGAGTCTGCAAACTTTAAAATAAACAACAACAAATTAGTGATGCATTGTTTTTCACTTGCATTTATACAGATTTATATAAATGTGATATTAGGGGCTTCACTAAAGTTTGAATAATTCAGTTGGGGAGGGAAAAAAATGTTAAAGGCGTGTTCTCGCAAAACATGTTCCCTAATCCACGTTTAACCAGCATTACTGATGCAAAGAAAATCCTGTCACCAATAGCATTATCTGGACTAAAGGTGTCATAGTGTGTTTGAAATGCAAAAGAGGAAGATCCAGCTATCACGCTTGCAGAATGCATTGGAAATAACCCTTTCCTGCCAAGGTTTATTCAAAGAGAGACAAATCAGTCCTAATCTGCTCTTATCTTTTTGTTGGCTATCTTCTGTAATATCCTTTTCTCTACCTCCACAAATGCAATAAGACAGCACAGAGCGACAATGTGATACAAACCCGTGGCTGACAGTTGCCATGCTGACTGATTCAAGGGGGGGGAGACTGCCTGCTTGCCCGTCATTCATATCCTAGCAACCATCGCTTCAGCAGGGCTGCTCTCTCATCCAAAAAAGGACTGGGCTTCTTCTTCTTCATGCCCTCATCCAGTCATTTTCACTGTGCTTGTAATGCTTCAAACTTATGTCATAAGTTGTACTGTAAATGAATTGTGGCCATTGTTACACACGGCTTAAATACATTTGAGAAACTTTTCCACCTTCACGTCTTTGAGGAAATACTCTGAATATTTTTGCCAGTTACATTTAAATAATAAACTCTAACACGACAATAATTTGGAAGCACAAATCCGAAAGCAACAGCCAGTGAGAGAGAGGATGAAGGCAACAGTCGGCCCTTTTACAGTTAAGTCTGTTTTCTCTGCCTCCCCACCAACATTGTTTGAACTTGTGTGTCTAATAAACAGTGATATATAAAGGTCCAACGCTGCCTCAGGAAATTACTCTTTCCTTATCTCTGTGTCTCTGCACAGCTTGGGGAGCAACAGCTGCCTTGGCAGCCTCAAAAGGCAGATTGATGCTCAGCGGTTTGTGCTGATTGTTCGGTCTAATACTCCGTCCTGCACGCTTCCTCCCTGACATTAACGCTATGCCCTTTTCAAACAGTGTACGGTTAGTGTTTCCTTTCATAGACGTAATGGCCGATATGTCACGTGCAGGTTCAGCACCACCTAAATTTTCTGACCACAATTAAACCTCATTAATCAGATGGAACCGCATTAGTCATGTCTGACACACACCGCGCTGGGAGGATTAAAGTTAAAATGCTGCAATCTGATTGTACAAGTTTCATGAGAAGCTAAAGCGTCATATGAACATGATTTGAAAACAAATTTTTGAAAGCTCTCACCTCGACGCCATTCAGTAAAGGTCTGAATTCGGGACAGATGAATGCACTCCCAGCATATGCTGCGTCAATGTGCATCCACATATTTAACTCATTACCTGGACAAGAAAAAGAGAGGTTATAAAAGTTTGTAAAACAACACCGGTTTCCAACAATCTGGGGAAGGAAATCTTATTGTATTAATAACTATAGATGCACATACTGTACTGGAGCATCATAAAAAATTAACAGACGTTATTCAGAAAATGGACAGAATGATGACTTATTTGTTCTTTCTCAGCAAATTCATGAAGTCCTTTATTTTTAATATTCAAAACTCTGGTTTCCTCTGCATTTCTCTTCTAAACATCCTGGTCTTTATTAAATCAAAGACAGTCACAGTGCACTTGTAAGGATTTACTTGTGTGCTATAAAACAAATTAAGCCAGTACAGCTTTACTGTCCTTTTCTCTTTCGTGAAACAAAGAAACTGAGTGTGCGTATTGGCGACTTGTTGACTCACATAAGGGCCCCAGCTCAGTGAGGTGATCAAAAGCACAAGATGGAGTGGTGCCAAGCGTCGCACAGAACTGAAACACACATAGGCAAATTATGGACGCCCCAACATGCTGTGTTTCCCGTGCCATTTTCCATTTTCACTGTCACACAACAGATTACATCTAAATAATTTTGTCCAAGAAAACAGCTGCTGTAACATACTGCTTTTATCTAATTTCTTAAACACAGATCAAAGGCATTGTATCACTTCTGACACACTGAGGATTCAGAGCTGCTGGCCCACTGCAGCCTCGCTGATGTTGTTCACTGATAGCGAGCTACAGGTCCAGATGAGCCAGGGATTATTGTCCTTAACCAGATAGACATACATTATGCTCAACAGAAACAATGTTATCCTTCAGCAGAAGCCCCAGGCAGTGTACAGCTGCATCACAGGCTAATTGTATCATTGCGGCTAACAGCTTACTCACTTGTTGCTCAGCTGGTTGTAAGGTTTAGTAGCAAAAACAAAGCGATGACAGTCATTTTATTTCCATGTTAAAATTGACAATATTTTTGTTGCTGTGTGTGTCTGCCTGCATAATAGCTGAATGAATGAATGTTGAGTTTTGTCTTTTCCTACATAGAAAGGGATGAGTCCAGCCGCTTTGTCCTCCTCCACCATCTTCTGAAGCATCTCCTTTCTGACCGCATAATGCTTGTCTGTAGGCACCTTCCTCATCATGACCGCTCCAATCAGAGCAGCACGCTCCACTGAAGAATGAGCCTGAGGAGGAAAGAGATCCAGCATACATGTAAGTGAGACTTTAATTAAGTTGTTAGAACACAAGGTCTGCACCTGCTCCTTTGAGGAACAGCATAAACCTCCCATGCTAACAGCTAAGTTCATATTTATGGATACTAAAGGATTTTAAGTGATTATTATGCAGGCAAAAGGTTAAAGTAGAGGACAGTGTATGTGTCAAGTCTCATAACAAATGTAGACCATCATCTTATTAAAATGAATCCTACACTGGTCAAATACGAAGCTGATTTTCTACAATAAATGTAAAGTAGGATTAAATTTAAACAGCAAAGCATTTTAAACTGCAGCGTATAAAGTTAAACATTATTGTGACTCAAAGTCTTTTAACTACTAACCATACATACCACAGAGTAGTCGATATTATTTCATTTATGCTGCAAAAATTAAGTTACAGATACTAAAGATGCAGATTTCACAAATATTTTCTTCATTTTGTTTTATTTTTGGCTACCGGTGCACAATACCAAACGACACACATCAATCAATTCTGAGTTATCTACAAGATATTACCACTAAACAAATAACGATTTATGTGGGGAAAGCATTTGCTGGACACTGCTCCTGAACAGGCAGTGGACAAAAATCACTCAATTCCCTGCAAAGGTCTGCGTGGCCCTCAGGCAACTCACTAACCCAATCACAAAGTCAGCCTGGTATTAAACCTGATCAGAGCTTCTACTGCCTGGCTGACCCTCTGCCTTACTAGATTACTGTTACTGACGTGACCACTGGCATCACATGGACTGCTGTTTAACTAGGTCTACTTACAGAGAATCTTTATTGGTTATTTTATCTTTATGCCACTATTGTGTGACGTAATATATCTACAGGTACTGAGCTTTAAGGTAAACTTTGTCTAAATGTAAACACTGTGACTGACTGTGTTTCTCCACAATTTTAATAATAACCTGTTAAATAATAAAACAAAAAACTAACATGTAACTAAAATCAGTCATTTTGATCAAATCAGACAAATGAGAGAGTTCAAGATTCGCCTTAAATAACACAGGAAAGAGACTGGAATGATCTTTTCTTCTTACTTGCTCAGATGTGTATGCCACCAGCTTGGAAAGGATTTCAGACTCAGATTTTTCGGAGTTGGCCGCCTGAATCCGCCTGACTGCTTTACAGCGGGCAGCGAGCAAGGACATCAGGGTGGCCTCACTGGCAGTGCCCTGTTGGAGAATTAAGGAGGTTGTGAAGCAAAACTTTGCTGCTGTGGATTTTATTGGACTGTAGTTTTTTAAAGAAAATATTTGAGAATACCGCTCATCCTAATGTTTACAGTGGACTGCTGGGGCTTGTTAATTATTGGTTAACAAAGGTAGGGCTGATGCACGTCATCTTGTAAAGAATTAGGCAGTGTTCAGTAAGTTCCAGCTTCTTTACATTGGGTTCCAGCAGATTTTAGTATTCTTTTTAAAATTCCTGTTCTCACACGCAGAGCAGTAAACGGCCAGGCTCCATAAATCTGAAATAAAAACATTTTTTGTTGCACGTGTAAGTTTTTGTGCATACTTCATGTCTTTAGCACAGAAAAAAAGAAAACAATTAGAAATTGCTGCTTGAAAATGTTGTTCCTCATCAACCAGACATGCTGCTATAGTGGCAATTTTTTTTTAGCTAGATAATAGAGTGAAGCATGGCTTCTGAGGTGTGTGGAGGCATTATCACAAGAAAATCAATGAAATGTTCAAATACATCCCATCAATAAACCCAAATCACCAGACAGACTTATATCCACAGTGTTTTTAAGCCTTTTTTCATTCAGGGAATCTCTTTGAATATAACTTAAAGGGGGTAGTGTTAGAGCTTTATACAGTATCTATAATATAAAGTAAACCGTATAGTGGATTGTAAAATGATTATTATATAAAGGGCTAACTGACTATATCAGTCAGATCTTCTGCTTAGAGTTTGAATAGGCTTAGAAACATTAACTGAAATGCATACGTTGTGCTTTTGGGAGTTGGAATGAGAGGATTTCAGTTAAACACTGGCGTGCTATGGTCATCAAAGCAGCTTGTGAGCTGAAGTAATCGGTAATAAGTGTGATTTTATGATTTTGGACATGCATCTTGGCTACAGGTCAATAATTGGATATAGGAAAATCTATGTAAAAGGGCTTTTGTAGGTAAGTTATTAATCTAGCGCTTCACCAGAAGCATATTGCCTGTATTTTTAGGATATGAAGATGGGAATGCTAACCAATCACATGTGGAGTCTTGCAAAGGGGCTGAATTATTTTAATTGTTGGTGCATGGGTTCTGATTGGTTCTTTTGAGATCCTGTGCAATTTCATCTTGGAGGTGGGTTAGTGAGTCTGCGTGTGCAAAAGGGTTTTCAGATAAAAGGTCCAACAAAGTGCACTAAAAGGGTGTGTGTGTGTGTGTGTGTGTGTGTGTGTGTGTGTGTCAATTAAGGCTAGGAGTCAGGCCACTCATTTCTTATGAGAGAAGTGGTATTGAGAGTGTTGCCAGTTTAAGTTCACTTGAAAATTTGAATTGGTACAAGGTGAGCCGCTCACTGATGTGAAGCTGGAACTACCTGTAGAAGGGATTTCTTTCATTTTGAGAAATGACCAGCTCTCACTATTTCTCTGTAACCAAACACATCATGTAAGAAAAACTGTCATATTATGCACTGTGGAAATCACACTTCTCACACATTCACATTTAAAGATTCTGAGCTTTGATACATTTTAAATTCTTCTTTTATATTTCTGTCACCATTTCCTTGGCTCATTTCTGTAACTGAAGCAGGCAGCACTTGACTGGTCCATTCTGAACTGAAGAAGAGTTAAATGATGCATCAAAATTTTTTATGTGAGCGGGCACAGAGCCTTAAGATAAAACCCTCTGCTAAGAAAAAGTTGACAACCCCTGTGGGGAAATCCAGCTTTAGGTTTTGTAAAGCCAGCTTTTTCAAAGAAAGTCTGGCTATGCCAGATGTGCTCACAGAATTCCCCTCTGGCCTGGGAGCACCTTGGAATCTTATAGGAGGAACTGAAAATTGTTGGGGAAAAGATGTTTGGAAAATTCTTTGTAGCTGCTGCAAACATGACTCGACTTGGTTGAACTGAGTTAAAAAGAATTGAACTGAGTGAAATTAATTTAATTCATTTCCTGCATTTCCATTTCCACAGCATCAATCTGCTAGTTAGCTTTTGCTTATCTAATAAATGTACGTTATTCCACCATTGCCTGATATTAAATTAGTTGTGAAGCATTGCAATCAGTGATTCTGATAAAAATATCAAAACCAACATAGCACTGACTCTGGATCTCGGATAGATCGCGTTATTCCAATGTTATCTTTGAAGATCATTAAGAAAATTTCTCCCAGAACCCTTTGGTTGAATTTTTGTTTATTTTGGTATTTCAGACACAGACTCCAGTGCATGCAGTTTGTGTCAAAACAAATGCAGACTAAGAGTGACATGAAAAATGACTTTTAAGATATTGGGGATCCAGAGTATGGCCCAATCAACATATCTGAGACTATCAGGTTTTCATGGAATTGAACCAAAAGAGAAGTCATTTGAAACAGATGATGAAAGAGAACCTCAGTCTTCAAAATGTACTCAAGTGTACTTCCTGCTCCATCTCTCATTACAAATCACTGCTGTGAGATATATAAGCATGAGCACTCAATAGGTTTTGAGCCTGGTAGCTTTTACACTTTTCCAGTTTTCATACAGCATCCTCTAGTAACAGGATAATAGCCTTTTGTTTTTTGTGTGTATTTGAGTCCATCTGTATCAGCTGAAAAAGAAGGGAAGAGAGGAAGAGATGCACCACTGCTAAAGGTGACGTGTGTATCTTTAAGAATTTAACATACTTTTGAAATGTACAATAGCCTCTCTCTCTCTCTCTCTCTCTCTCTCTCTCTCTCTCCACACACACACACACACACACACACACACACACACACACACACACACACACTTTTTTAACTTAAGGTATTAGCCAATTAGCATCTGTAATCTTTTAAAGTAGTATTTTTCTCTGCCATCAAAGTCTCATGATTCACACAGGTTAGAAAGGCAACTCTAAAGTCACAAGAGGCTTTTTTTTAAACCATCCCATTTCCCCTTTGTGCTGGTATAAGGTTTATAATAATAGGTTGGCAATGTGCTGTCACAACACCCATTAGCCCTGCTGCAGTGAGAAGAGCCCCATTCGTTGCCATAGTGAGCCGGTAAGCCGTGCTAAAAAAGGAGAGAGGCAAGACAGAAACAAAAACATAGATGAGCCAGATGAGCACGCACACATAAACACGCCCTCACACTCAGGCGGCCACAATAGAGGCATGAAATGATCTGTCATCAGAGTGCGCTCTCATGCTCCCCCATTCAACAGCCCATTAACACACACGCGCATAGAGTGTATCCTCTGCTATTGCTTCTGTGTTTCTGTCAATGGAACACCAAACTAATGCTTAGCCTTTTTCCTCACGAAACAATCCTAGCACCATCACTGTCATCTCTGCCTGCCTGTGGATGACATATTAAAAGGCAATTTCCTGCCAATTTTCTGCTGGGTTGAACCAGACGGAGACAGAGACAACAAATCAATGGAGTATAAGCTGGTGATGAATATGAGCACAGGGGCAACCAGATTATTTGGATATATGTAAACACCTTCAAAGTCAAACCGCCCCCAAACTTTTAGAAACTGTGGAAACAGAAATACAGATAAAGTGTAAATTTGAGCTGCTGATCTTCAGACTAGTGCAAAAGTGGGCGGAAGCTGGTTTGACTCCTTGATAGTGGCAACTCCCCCCTTTGCTTCAGAAGCACACCAACATAATAAAAGAAGTGTTTAACTAAAGCACACAAGCAGTAAGCACACACAAATGCACCCTTACCTGAATGACACCTCCTCCACGGCCATGTGTCCCAGCTATAAAACACTCAGGCAGCTGCAGCATCTTCCCAAGCCAATCTAACATCACTGTCTCTAGCTCGGTGCAGGCTGGGCTGGCAGCCTGAAACCACACGGCCAGAAAAACCACTGAAGATGTCAAAACTTCTGAATTTGTATAAAGACATGAACTGATTTTGAAATACTGAGACACAGAAAAGTGTTTGTTACCCAGGAAAATCCAATGCAGCCAATAGCTCCACAAAGCATGTCAGCCAGCATGGCGGGGTAAGAGGATGCTGCTGGGAAGTAAGCAAAGAAGTATGGGCTGTGCCAGTGGGTGACCTGAAAAACATAAACCATTCTGAATAATTCTTCACTGGGTTGTGAAAATTATTATTATTACTATTATGACCACCCTACATGGCACAAAAGATCACCTGAGCCTTATATCCTGCAGCCAACCCTTTAAAGCATTAAGCTTTAACCAACAAACACTCATATTCAGATTATCTACTAAATTGAAATTGCTACACCAGGATGGCTTTCTACCTTAGAGTTATCTAAATTACAAATAAACACATCCATACACAATACTGTGTTTGTCAACAAAACAGAAACATTGGTCAGCTCACCCCTGGCATTATGACTCTCTCGACATCTTTTATAACGTCCTCGTAACTTTCAGGCTCCAGTGGGGCCTCAGTGGGGATTAAAGAGCGAAGATATCCTGGTTCCAAATCTGGGTAGACGGGTCGCTTTTCTATGTCTTCTAGGTAGTCGGCCACATAGTCTACCATCTCCTTGCCTCTGCGTCGAAATTCTGCTGCATCCATGGTACAACTGTAATACACAGACACACTTTACTTTTCTGGCAGTTTTTGTTGCTGGTTTAGCTGCTTGTACGTGGTTTTTATATTTAAAAAATCTGATTAATTCAAATTTAGATACTACAGAGCAGACAAAAATAAAAAGAACAGCTATATTAGTGCACCCAAGTTTAACCTTTGATCTTGTGGTAACTCTGTGGGGATATTTATGGACCAGGTTATGTCCTAGTGTTTGATTATGTGCCATAAAGCTTACAATTTTATTTAGTCACTCATTAAAAATATAGAACTACGTTTTACACACTCACCAGACATTTTATTAGTTACACCTTACAAATACCAACATTCCTAAGAGATTTTGGTCCATTTTTCCATGATAGCATCACATAGTTGCTGTGGATTTGTCATCTGCACATGTATAGTGCAGGTGGGGTGCTGCTGACTTCAACTGAGGCTATAGTCGGGCAGTGGAAGGAATACTTTGAGGACCTCCTTAAACCCACTGGCACTTCTGTAGGGGACAATTGGTCCCATCTACTGTTTTCCACTTATCCTTTCCAGGGTCGCAGGGAGGCTGAGCCTATCTCAGCTGACATAGGGTGAGTGGCAGGGTACAACCTAGACAGGTCACCAGCCTGTCTAGGTTATCTGACAGGAGTGGCACCCGATGTGTGGTCTTCTGATGCTGTAGCCGATCTGCTTCAAGGTTCGATGTGTTGTGCGTTCAGAAATGCTCTTCTGCATACTTTGGTTGTAATGAGTGATTATTTGCTATCAGCTCACAAAGTTCATGGTATTTTGATCAGTTCAAAGTCTCCAACAGGTACTAAGATCTGGTTACTGGAACGACTATAACATATTCACATAATTCTCATCAAACCACTCGATGACCTCTTGTGTCCTATGGTTACAAATACATGGGCACAAGAAATCATTGAATGCAAGTAGTCTCTTCCCAGCACTGTCATTCGCATCCTGATAGAAATGTTTGATTAAATGGTAAATGAACTGGTACTTATACAGCATCTTAATACTTGGTTAAGCACTCAAAGAATCTTCTATTATGAGTCTATCATACAGTATTTTTATCTATGCCTAAGCATTTTCTAACATTCACCCACATCCACGCTGATGGATACAACTCAAGATTTAGTTTCTTGCCCAAGGATACTTCAGCATGCAAACTGGAGGGAGTCAGGGATCCACTGACATCCAGTGCTACCACCTGAGCTGCAGCCACCCCAATACAGGACGAAGGTGATCACTCAGAACAGCTCTGTATTGAGCTATAACCCCACTCATTTGGGTTTTTCTTTTTTCTTTTCTTTTGCACTGTCTATTGAGCTTTTAAACAGGGAATAACAATAGTTCTTTCATGCTATAATTGTTACAGATGTTAGTTTAAAGTCAACAAGCAACAACATGCAAACAAACAATATCCTGACATCCTGTACTGTTAACATAGGACAGATGGGATTCCAGGTCATTTCACCAGAGTCAGCCCGATAGTTCTCCAATTTGAGAAATTAAAGGACCTCCCCAATCCAGTGCATATAAGTAGGTTTCCAATTTAAAAGTATTAGCCATACATGTGCTTTGTGGACTTGG
>JAMQGT020009333.1:0-41688 GCA_024447675.2 Pterophyllum scalare | reverse complement strand
CTGCATACGCAAAGACCCGCAGGCAGGGTGAGCACAAGCAAGAGCTCTGATACAGAACTGAACTGGCATTAAGGACAACAGCAAATTAATAATTAAGTCAGACAGAGCAGGAAAGGAGGAAATGGGGGTGGAGGTGGGTTGCAAAGCTACTTGCTTGTTGTGTGCACCTTGTGTCACAATCATGTTGTATCAGGAGAAAGGAGAAAAGTAAATGTAGATGTCACAATGAAAGATGAAATAGCAAAATGTTTTCCTAATGTGGGACAATTCAGGCTGCTCTCTTGGGCACTGCTTTAAACATTGTTAATAAACACAAAACATCCCTGGCTAATTACTCTAAAGGTCAAACAGCTGTTTTTTTAACTTTAGTTTATTTATTTTTTCACATTTTTGCTGCTATAAATGTAGAACTTAATTTTAAAAAATCTATATCAAAAAATTATGTGTAATAAACTGAACATGTATTATGATCAAGATGCAGGGTTGGCTTTTATGCAAGTGGTATAAGTATGTTATATCCCTGTGACTGAAATTTATTCCTTTGAGCTACCTCTCCTGCCGGCAACAAACAACAATTTGCAAACCCACAACTTCAATGGGTGAACATGCTTTAAAAAAAAGGTTAATTAACTAAAACTGTTTTTTTAAAAAAATACAAGTTTGTTTCCAATAAAACTCCACAGGTCACCTTTAAAGTATATTTTAAAAACTTGAAATTTTCCAGTTAGCAAGCCAATGAACTGAAATTCATTACTTTTTTTGTTTATTGATTGTTTTTTGTTGTTTGTTTGTTTAGGGAAAAAAGTAAGCTTTATGGCTGCACCCAGTAATTTTTGGTCAGCATTTTACAATAAGAGACTCAAAAACGTGTTTATGATCTTTTATTGAGGGGACACCTGAAGGGCAGGTAATGGTTGGTGGTAATGATAAACTGCCGTGTTAAGTAGTGTCTCATTCTTATATTATAAACTCCAGCATCCAGAGTTATTAGGAAAGTACTGATGAATTACTCATGAACTATTGGCTCATTCCATGTTAGTTCATTTAGCAACTAAACAAGTGTTTGTGTCTCTTATTGTAGTGTTATCCATATATGTTATCACTGATTAATTTAATGCTCTATATGAGCAATCAGTGTTCAAAAAATAGCAAAAAAAAAATACTGACTGGAATTTTCCACACCTCAGGCTAATGTTTTTGCAGTGCTTGTTACTTCTGATAAATAGTCTTAAATACAAAGACATGCGCTGAATAATAATAATAAGTGTAATGGAGAAATGAAGCTCATACTCAATTTGAGGAACTGAAAATGTTTTGAATTTTCCTTTGAGCAATTATTTAAAAGAAGAATCAGCCATCAGAGTTGCTGCTGATTAGCTTGGTAATTAATTAAATAATGTTTATAGTTTGTTTATGCAATAATCCAAATGTTAAAACAACCACAAAAATGCAAACAGCAAAACCTTCTCTGTATGGTTTTAAGTATTCAAAATATTTTATATATATATATATATATATATATATATATATATATATATATGTGATCGCGCCCTCAGGTTTTTTTATTATTATTATTATCTGTTAGCCCACTTGTGTGTAGTGTGTGTACAGGCACATGCATGTGTAAGTGCTTTTAGTGCATGTATTTCTGTTTTCAATGCATTTGCTGTACAGATTTTATGTCTATGAGATTGGGGTTTTTTTTCAAACAACATCTCCACTCTGCTATCTCCACCCCTTCTCCTGTCCTCCCCTTCATCTCTCCTCATATAGCTGTCTTTTTCTGAAGCCATGCGGAACAAGGCTCGTCTGTCCATCACAGGAAGTGTGGGGGAGAATGGCCGTGTCCTGACGCCAGACTGCCCCAAAGCTGTGCATGCTGGCCACGCCTCCCTCCGACACCCCGGCCTTGCAGTGGTCTCCTCTGGACTGCCCTGAAAACCAAAAAACACCTGCCGTGCCTTAACAACACACAAACATTCACAGACTTTGACAAAGATGCCAACACACACTTGCATACAAAAAAAAAGAAAGGATTCTCTCACACTCGCACGTACATGATTATAGCTACAGAAACTCAAATATTCAGATACAGAGAAACACATTTTTACACAAGACACACACGCACACACACCATGCATCATCATTTCACTTTCCTGCTGCCACTGACTCATTTTACAAAAGACTAATGAAATACAGCTGTGGAGTAAACGGTGTAGAAACAGAACAATGGACAACTATGACGTCACACTTGCCTGCAGCATTCTTTTCTTTTTCATTTTTTTGGGAGGATGCCATTGTCATGATATCATCGAACCAACGGGAAAGCCAGCACAGATTTCCATGAACTATGAGCTGTGAACACAACCATAAAACTGATCATGATGATGATAGTGATAAAGATGATGATCACAGCTGACGAAAAAAACAAAACAACAAAAAAAAACAGAGACAACCAAACAACTGCTCCTGTTCTCTCTTCATTGGACAATAAGCCACACCCCTTAATAACGCCTTACTAAGACGACAAACATTGTTTTCGTCATCATCATCATCATGGTCATCATCAATTTAACTTGCCTGCGAAGACTGAGTGCCAGCTAGTATAACCCTTAGAAGACCAGAAAACTGTAAGCTTGAACATTTGGACTACTCAGCCATGAACTGTTCAAAATGAATGAAAATGCTTATAGAACGATTTCTCACCCCAATCCAGCGAGTTAATCAATATAGAACAGAAGTAACCTCCAAAACACAGAAAACACAGGGGTGTTTAAAAGAAAAAAAAACATGGTGATTCATAAAGCCCTTCATCAATAGCATCATCAAGACAGTAGAAATTCTAAATAGCAACGTGATGAGTGACTTTTTTGCTGAGTGGGTGAGGTTAAAGCTGTATATTCAGTGATAAATAGTAAAAAAGCTTAACTACATGGGCAGATCTCAAATGGCTTCCTAACAAAGTGTGTCTCAGCCTGAAAACTAGGACCTCACAGTAGTTTGCAAAAGAAATGAATGAGAGAGAAAAAAATGCGGAGTTTGAAATATGCGGTGCAAAAAAAATCTTTAAAATGTGGGAACAGATTCACTTTCCACGTGTATCTTGAATAATTTATCCAAATAGCCCACTAATGGAAAAGGCAATTGATATTTGAACTATAAAGGCCAACTGGTACAATTTCTAGTTTTTGACTCTAATGGGCAGTTTGGTTGTTATTTGAGATCCTCCATCTTTTCCAGTCACTGGGAAAAGGTACCATATCAGAAAGCTTGCTTTTTAAAAACTCTTGTAAATAACTGTGTAGCAAAACAGAATTCACCTGTCTTTTTTAACCATCTTAGACAACGGTTCATTGCAATAATGAATATTTAAAAAAAAATGCCACTACTTGTAATTAAGAGGAAATCTTTTTTTATAAATCTACATATTATATATAATACAAATAAATATATATAGAGAGAGCTATAGAAGACATTGATCACTGATTGTCAGAGGCCATGGCATACATTCTGTTATATGGCTGTTTTTGATAACTTGAAAATATTTAAATACCACAGATTTTGTGTGTCCTAAACAGTAGTGAATGTCCATCTGGCACTCACAGAGACACACACATGGAAACATGCACACATACTTAGTTGCATACACAGGGTCAACTCAGAGTAATCACTCAAGCACCACTTTTCAGTGTCTAATAGTGTCTTTTCCCCTCAAAATCTTTGTTTTGTTAGCTGCATAGGCCCTTGAAACAATGTAAAGATGCCACTATTCATGACTGCAGCCTACACAGTGGCAAATGCATTTAGGTAGGCATGTAGAGTCGGTGGACCGGTGTGACAGCTGCACTGCTGGGAAATTATTTCGGGCATTTTCAACAGTGTAGCATTAATGCCACTTCTTCTTTTTTTTTTATCGCATTTTGTCATCGCATTTTGTTATGTGTTTTCTCACCGTCTGTGAGTCAGTTACATGTTCAAAGTGAACAGGGTTTGAGCTTCAGTAAGTAGTCCATGTTTTTCCCCCAAATCTATATGGCACAGTACATTTTTTTTGGGACATGAAAATAGAAAAATATTTTGTTAAAGGACAAGTGTGTAGGAGTTGGTGGCATCTAGCTGTGAGATTGAAGATTGCAACCAGCCAATTATTGTAAAAGAACCTGCAGTGGACGTCACTTCAGCAGAAAAAAAACGAAGGCCCTGTGGCATTTGGTCGGTCCGTTCAGGGCTTCTGTACAAACATGGCAAGATCCACTGAAGGAAAGCCACTCCCTGTGTACATGTGAAGGGCTCATTCTACAGTACTGAAAACAGTAATTCGTAGGTACATGTGATTATACAATGATGAAAGTAAAATTATTAATACCATATTAAATGTCTGCTAATAAAGCAACCTAAATCCTGCATACTGACCCTTTAAGATTTGAAAAAATCTTGGGAAAAAAATGATGGAATTAAAATAGTGCTGTTCTTTTGTTATAATACAGCTAAGGCATGATGCTTAGGGTCTGTGTCATAATACAGTGAGATACTGTATATGAGAATGAAATGTTTATGTTTTCCACCCTTCTCATTTCTCCTGTCTTTCTGTGACCTTTCAGTTCCTCTTAGTGTTTTTTCTTTTTTACAGTTCGTCCTTTACCCTACCTCTCACCTATTTAGTTCTTCATCGTTCCTTTCCTTGTTTTGTCCTCTCTTCCTTCTGCTTGCGTCTCCCCTAACACATGTGCGACAAAAAAGCTCTGTACATAGCGCATCTCAAGAATAACAAGTTTATTTTATTTCCTGTCCTAATCCACTGCAAAGTAACGGGATAGAGATTAATCAAGAACCTGAGACACCAGTTGACAATCTGAGTTTCTCCTAGCTCCTTGTTCTCAAAGTTGCTTTCCTTTTTTATCATAACCTTCTTTGTTAACTGGCACCTCGTCATGTATTAGTCCTGCATCGGATGTATTCGAGCCAAACACATTAACAGAAAAGAATATCTTGAATCAAAATGTACTTCAGACAGCTGATTTAAACTATTTATAAATGAATTCAATAAGGTAGACATTTTCTATTTGCTTCTCAGCTGAGTGGATCAGTAGCCAACAGCAGTACTGTACCAATCCAGCATGAGAAAAACTGCTCAAATAGTGGCTTTCCTAAAGCTATCACTAATCCAGCTCACCAGACCAGAAACATCAGACACTTCAACCTCACATGATACTGTTGCCTTTTTTTTTTGTTGTTGTTGTTGTTAATTTATTTACTTTTCACCACCAGAGCATTAGATTTCATACAAAGACAGCAAAAAGCTGGCTGCTGGGCTGTCAACAGTCTGGCTTTAACACTGTTTCTTTCTTCCTTTATTTCTTTTTTTCCATTGGTTTTCTTTTTTCTAGTAAAACATCAGTGCTCAATCTCCTGTCTCTGTCTGTGCTTATTTATCCAGTAATATCAATCCTACACTTTCTACAGCTGACTGATGGGTTTTCATTTTCAACCAAATCAAGCCAAAAGTCCACAAAGGTTTGGTATTTCAAACGTGGTACAAACTTGTATATCAACTAATATGAGTTATTAAAGAAAGAATCAGAGGAGTCCCACGGCTTATACAGACAGATTTTTATTACATGTATATACAGTATCAGTCAAAAGTTTGGAGACGTATATATGAATGGGTAAGTGTGTCCAGACTTTTGACTGGTACTGTACAGTTAGGGCCATAAATATTGACAGATTAATTTTTTTCCAGTTTTGTCTCTGTACACCACCACAGTGGATTTTAAATCAGGCAATCATGATGTGATTGAAATGTTGAGTTTCAACTTTTTAACAAAAGTACAGCATTAGCTGTTTTGGATTTGCAATCATTGTTATACACCGTCCCCCATTTTCAGAGATTCAAAAGTAATTTGTCAAATAAATACAATTCTATTATTTATGTATGAGGATCACCAAATGCTGTGTTCACTCCCTTCAGCTGCTCTGCGAGGTCTTTACTACAGCCACCTTCAGTTGCTGCTTGTTTGTCAGTCTTTCTGTCACCAGTTTTGTATTTAATAATTGAAAAGCATGTTCTAATCAGATCAGGTGGCTAACTTAGCCATTGAAGAATTTCCAATTTTCTTTGCCTTGAGAAACTCTTGGGTTGCTTTTGCAGTTTTGGGTCATTATCCATTTGCACTGTGATGTGCTGTCAGATTAGTTTTGCAGCATTTGACTGAATCTGAGCAGAGAGTACCGAGGTTATGCTTCGGCTCATGAACTCTTTCTTTCCTTCTGTATACTTTTTTTCTTCCCATCGTTCTGGCACAAGCTCATCTTGGTTTAATCTTTCCAAGATTTTTTTTTTCCAGGACTGTGGGGGCTCTTTTAGCTGTTTTCTGGCAAATCTTATTCTTGAGTGTAACCAGTGGTTTGCACCTTGTTGTGAATATTTATATTTATATTCATGCAGGCAGCTCTTGATTGTAGACTTTGACAGTGAAACACCTACCTCCTCATGAATGTTCTTGACATAGCTTATTGTTGTAGAGTGGTTTTCTTAACCAAGTAAATAATTTGTGATCATCTAGTTCAGTTGTCATCTGCGGTCTTTCAGACCTTTTGGTGTTGCTGAGCTGGTGAGTACATTCGTTGTTTTTAGGACTGTACTAGATTGCTGATTTGATCACCCCTAATGTTGGTCTTTTTTCTGATAGATTTTATTTCAGCCTAATGATGGCATTCTATACTTGCATCAACATCAACTCAAGATCTTTTATCTTTTTTATGCATAAATTGTTATGGAATAATGAGGGTACAGGCTACACCTGGCAATGAAACTGCTTGTCAGTCACCTGTCCAGTTATTTCTGACTGGCTAAAAATGGGGGAGTATGCATAAAAATGGCTGTAATACTTTTGCTAATGCTCTTGAATTAAAGCTGAAAGTCTGTACTTCAATCAGATCTTTATTGTTTGATTTAAATGGTAAATGGACTGGTTCTTAAACAGCGCTCTTCTACTCTACATGTCCCACCATCTTGAATACCGTGGCTGAGATGATCACCTTCCGCCTAATCACATTTTATGTATGTGGCTAGAGACGGGCCACATGCGTATTACACCTTATAAGTTACTTTTAATTTAAACATCACAAATCACTCTTTTAAATCACATATAACCATTTAACATTTGTACATGGGTATTTTCATCATTCATTCATTATGCCCCCTCTCCTCCCTCATTTCCATCCCATCCTCTTCACCTCAAGCCTCATCTCCTGAACTGAAGACAGGATATGAAAACATGCATAAACATCCTTATTTATTCCCAATTTTGTCACAATTACTTATTGTCAGCAGATTTGGCATGCAACCCTCCTGTCTCTGGACAGCTGACAATGAGCTGGCTAAACAACAACAGCCGGTTATAGGCTAACATGCCAGCTAATGTTAGTAGCACTAATGCAGCAGAAACAGCAGTGCTTACTGACAGAAAAGTTCAGGATATCCTCAACAACTCACTTCAGTATCACTGTCATCAGACAGATGTGAGCTTCACTGACTCATTGACTTGTATCAGACTCCTTTCTCAAAGTTTTACAGCCTCCCCCAATGTAAATAGACATGGACACCTGGCATATTGACCCTGCAGGCATAGTGGCACCTGCGGACTGGCAATGTACACACACCACAGACGAATGGTGGCCAGGTTTGTTTGTTCTACAGAAGCCAACGTAGCTAGGATTATGTACTTGAACTGGGAGGAGTAAGAAAACACAATTCAGTTGAATGAAATCTACTGACATCCAGTGGTGATATTTTACACGCTGTATCTTTAAAATCCACTGTGGTGGTGTACAGAGGCAAAACTACAAAAAAATGCGTTATTGCCTTCCTAAATCTGTAAATCTACCACATGTACTCAATTCTTCACCAAGTTATATGAATAAATTAATGTTGATGAAAGTTAATTAAATGTTTAATTCCCAAACTACACTAGGTACAAGTATATCCCCATAGAATGATTTTAAGAGTCTATTATTTTAAGAGGAAAATCAAGTATTGGCATTGTCCAAAGTTGCCCTTTCTCACATATACCAGCCAGCAGGTTATAGTCCTCTCACTGAAAATACTTTGTTTTAGGTATGGCTGCTACCTGGATAGAGTGTGCAGGAGGGAGGACACATGATGCCATTACAATCCAGCCCAGGTTGGATTGTAATGGCAGGTTACAGTTCTGCCAAGGATTACCAAGAAATGTTCAGTTCTCCAGTAAATGTAAAAATAAATAAATACATTCTTGCAAGTAGCAGCATAAATCTGCTCTTGTAGCACCGACACAGTGTGAATGTAGACTGTAAAACCAGAAGTTACTGTGCCTACTTATCCAGCTCATTATAACACAGTGCACTGTGCATAATTTAAACTTTATTTACAATAATTCAATTCAGTTTTTTTCTGCAATTTGTGCTTCATAAACTTACTAAGTTTATGAAGAGGTTTTTCAGTGGGGCTTTACTGCACCACAGCCTTGAGTTCCATGCAAATCCATATCGGTGTGCCAACATTGCTAAACATGATCTTTACTGAGAAAGCAAAAATTACTAATAAGCTTAGTTGTTGATTTTGTGCTCATTGTATATCTCTAATATAACAACACAGGTATTGTGGAGGATTTAAATAATTAAAATAAATTAATCTATATCATCTAATTGCCTATAAATAGCGTGCAGCTGCAGGCACTAGTTGAGTGTTTAATAGCTATGCATTTTCAGCTCTTTGCTCAGTGCTTAATAGGCAAAATGATCAGGGCTGGGGAGCAGATCAGGGCTATGGTGTCCTTACGGCTTAAGTTAAAAATTAAAATGTGGAAAAACACAAAATAGCTATTTATTATATTGGCCCATAAAAAATATTCTCATCCTGTTGTAGTTTTTTCATTGACCTGTCTTCTTTGCTTTTAAGTCAAAAAGGTTTTTGTATCCACGTGTCATTACATGCTATTGGACTAAATCAGTGGTTTTGAGATGTCTTCAAGAACAGGTGGACTTTTTTTAGGTTTTACAAGAGTTTTAATGTCTCTGTTCTGTGTGATGCCAACATGCCTGAGTCTCAGCTGCTGTAGACCTGTCACTGTGGGGTTAAAAATTCCCTGCTGTGATTTTGTCATTTGGGTTCCTTCTTTTCAATCCTTGGGGATCTAACACTCCTAATGCAGAGCTATCACCAACAAGCATTTCCCATTATTTCCCATCTCACTCACACTCTCACAGATACCCAAACACGCACTCGCGCACCATGCTGTGTTATTACTGACAAGTATTTCCCATTTACTTGAAGATGAAGCAAAATAGCAGTTTTGTGGAGTTCCACCACCCTTTTAACCTTGCACCTTCATGTGCAAATGCACACACGTGTACGCTCACATGCCTCCAATCTGCCTCTTTTATCGTTACTGCAGAGTGACAACACCCTTTTCACCTTTTCATTTTTATTGGCTTAATTTATCTTTCTCAGCCTCAGTCTTACCTTCTCTCAGCTCTGCATTACCCCCCTTCTGCCTGGCCACTCCTCATTTCTCCTCTCCTGTCACTCTCCTTATTCTTTTTATCCTTCCCTCCTCTTGTCATATCTCATTTCTCCTGTTTTGCATCCATCTCTCAAGGGAACCCCTGTCGCACCGTGATTTGTCATCCACAGCTCCTTTCCCGTTCTGACCATCTCCCCTGCTCTCTCTTTTTCTTTGCCATTTCTCGTGATCGGAAAGAGGATTAAATTCCAACACTCTTAGCGCACGCAAGCAGCTCACCCTTGTGCTGCTTTGTTATTGTTGTTGCCACTGCAGCTGCTAGGGTCTGAATATTTTAAGACTGCTAAGAAGTGGGGTTACTCTAGTACATATTACCTATATGGGTACAGATCTGGAGTGGCCGCACGCAAAAATGAGATGACAATAAATATACTCGAAGCTGAGATTCTTCAGGGATGAATTAGTGCATATTCAATTTTCTGCCTGAATTGAAAATAAATTAGATCATTTTTCATTTAATACCAATTTAAAAAGAATGACTAAAATATTTTCAGTTTTGCTTTAAGAGTAAATCAAATGGAACTGATTACCAGTTGATTAAAAAACAAAACAAAAAGGCTTTGGTTTTGGATGATCATCTTAGGCTTTTCTGCACACTGGGAAAAACAAGTATTTGTGGATTCGTCATCAAATATTCCCTGAAATCTGTGATGAATTTATGTCACAGAAGTAACACGTGGATTGCTAGTCAAGGTCAGCACTGACCTTTAAGGTCATGTCACCTAAATATGATGGATCTGCTAAATCTTTTAATGACAAGACATAAACATTTCACTTGTGTTTAATCAGAAAGGGTCATTCCATGTCAGGTCAAATGCTTGGACTCTCAGCTCAAGTTAAAATAGAGTAATGGGTGCTTGATGTCCCTAAAATATCTGGATGTCCAATTTCTGACAGCAGATTTGGAGGCCTGTAAAAACCAGGATTTTTATAGCACTTATCACAGATAAAAATCACAAAGTCCTTCACAATAAAGGACAAAAAATAAAAGTATAACAATATAAAGAAATAGAATACAGCATAACAAGTTAATTAAAAGCTTGTCTGTATAAAGTGCCTTCAGCTGTTTTTTAAGATAGTCGATGGAGTCTGTACAGCGTAAAGACAGTGGAAAAGAATTCTACCACCTTGGTGCCACAGAATTTTGCAGGTAGGGAATTAATATTTTATTTATAGCTTCTTATATATAAAGCACATAATACTTTTTAAAACAGTCCAAAACAAGTGAATGATTTCACAGATATTAAAGGTTGAATGTGGGAAAAAAATATCAGTTTCACCCTGATAAGCTCCAGCTATGACGCCATGTAGCAAATCCAAATTAACTTTTTTAGAAGTAAGTTTCTCTTAATATTATATCCAAAACTTGTGATGGTGTTCACTATCATTTTCCCAATATGAAGTTTGAAATACTTTATGTATGGCTGCCAAGGATTGTTTTTGAAAGCACAACGCATAATTGCAAAGACAGAAGTTTCTGGCAGCTCCACTGGTTGCACATGTGTAGTTACAGAGGACTACCTAAAAAATGTTGAAACTTACATTAAGGAATTTAAACAACTTTTAATGACACTGAATGATACCAGTGGATGAATGCGCTTTGAGGAACAAGTTATCCAGGTAACAGAATTACTGTTGGTGCAGTAATTATAGTTTCTCTAAAATCATATTAGTTGAATGATTATCAATAGAAACACTATTTAATATTTGGCTCCTCAGTATCTGTAACTAATCATGTGATAGTCGATAAAATTTTCTCTCTCCAAGTAAAGGTAGGGCACTGGGTGAAATTTAGGACTGTTATCTTAAAACCGGTGAATTTTATAAACATTCGGATTTATTATAATCTTTGGCTGTCATACGTTAATATAAGTCCTAAACATTTGAACTGCAGGCAGGCCAGTTCAGCACCTGGACTCTTCTAAGATGAAGCCATGCTGTTTCAATATATGCAGTATGCAATTTAGCATTGTCTTGCTGGAATATAGGCCATCCATCAAATTCAAAATGAGCTAATATTTTTCATAAAAATAAAATGCTTCAATTAAAACATTTGATATATTTTCTGTGTTCAATTGTGACTAAAATATGGGTTTATGAGAATTCTGTAAACCACTGCATTCTGTTTTTTATTTACATTTTTGGAAAAATTTTTTTTTTTTTTTTTTGGAATTGGGGTTGTATCTTAATTTGAGCTACAATACTGATAGACAACTAGTAGAACCATGGTGGCCTACCAGATAATTACCATTAAAAAAAAATTGAAGGACCCAGCTCAAGTACTTTACTAGAATATGGATTTTAAAATGGCCCCTTAAAAAAAATAATGAAATATTTTCCACTTTCATGCCTTTCAATCCAACTAACATTTGGCACAGAAATGTATTTGAAATCACGCAAACAAATTTATTGACAAGGGTTTTTATTCAATTAGATATCCACTCCAAATAAATATACAAAAGACCTTTGAGTATAAAGCAGTAAAACAGCACATCAGATTTAATCAAGACCTGATCAGACCAGTATTGTAATTACTGATGAGTCAACATTTCCCACATCTCAACAGAAACAAAACCAAATTCCTGTTTTGTAGTTTTAGGCTTTTCAGTGATCACAGTCACTGCAGTACAAGTCAACAAGCAATCACTAAATAAATATTTCAAAATGATACAGAATGTCTACTTTGATTACTAATCGGCATGGCTTAGTAACTCCTTATCTCTCCTTTATAAACTGTCAAAGAAAGCCCTTACTAAATAAAACTATTCAGCAATTCTGAGAAGAAATGTTTAAGTTTACCTCTAAATTCCATCCACTGTTTTTCCAAAATCTCCTCATTTTCAGACTTGCTTTTAAGGTATTAGACTCCTGAAATCCTTGGACACAGACCTTTGAGCTGTGGTGAGCTCTGTGACCTCTGGGCACGCAGCTTTTAGTTTTTATCCTCGCCACCTGTGAAACAGCCTGACACAAGATACCTGAGGGCATCTCAGCCTGTGGACAATGTTTCACCTTCACAGTCCTAACAGCTCTCTCTGACTTACATTTATTTCCAGTAAGGATCCAAATTGCAATATTTGTTAACCTGCTCCAATGGACTGCATCACTGAATTAGGGAAAGTTAAGGTAACACGATATCAGGTAGGAAATACTGTGTTGTTCTTTCTTCACCTCTGGCCATGTTTCTAATATACTCATACAGTCTACACAGCTGAGTCAATGTATGACTTCAGTGCTGAGGGACTCTGAATCAATACAGTGGATTTCAGAGCACTTCTAAAGATAAAGCAGAGACTTTTGAATGAAGCTTTCATCTCTCAAGCAGAGAAGAGCATAAAAGATGGGACGTAAAGTGGTGACTCGATCTGTCTGCCTTGACGACCTAACTTTGAATGCATTTGTTTGTGTAAGCCCTCAAATGATAATAAAGGTTCCACTTTCACCTCAAACAGTCTGTTACTGTTTGGTAAAGATGGGACACGGATAAATATTTGCATGAGTGTCACCAGGTTACATCACTTTTAGTAAAGTCCTTAAAGGTGCAGTGTTTGTGAGGCACATCAGTGTGATGCTCTCAAAGGGGCTTTTTAGTACGTGTCCCTTCTTCCTAAAGAGCATCAATGCAGAGGACACTCAAATTTTTTTTACTTTTTTCTTATTATTCTCTTTTGCCATTATTCATAAAGCCATGAGAGGGGCCACACAGGTTGATCATCAGAAGCAGCACTTTAGGGTCTGAATATGTAGCACAGATTTTATTCCATTCTGAGCACAAAGAGGCACAGCGTTAGGAAAACATAGAAAAGATGCTCTTGGAGGGTGCATTGACACAGATCTACACCATGTTTCCTTTGCCCATGTTCCACCACTCTACCAAGTTCAATCAGTTTTGGCTTGATAGACTTTGCTGACAAAAAGCTTTATCTAATAATAATAGTTAAATATAAACATTACATTAACTTATTAACAATTAAAAATTAAAAACCTCATCAATAATAATCATCATAAACAATATTATTGTAGGTATAACACTGACCATGTTTAGTGTCATTGATGTCACTGACGACATAACATACAGTCTTCCAAATACCTTACAGCATGTTTACAACTGAACTTGCATTATTTCACTTTTTCTAGCATGCACATCAAACATACAGTAGCTTCTGATTAGGAATTTCTTTGCAAATCGACCTTTTTTATATGAGCAGGAAGAAAGGTGTACAATATATAAAATTAATAATGGCTGAATTCCATTTAGAGTCCTTAGTTTCGGGGTCTTAGTATGGCTCATGCTGGCTCAGTGGTAATAGTATTAGTCATTTTAATGGGTTTCCTTCCATGAAATACCTAAAAGTCTATGAAAAGGTGAGATATCAGTTTAAAATGTTATTGTAAATTATGTTGTATCACAAGCACTTGACAGCAAAACATAAACAATATAAAATCTTCTGTACAAGAAAAGTTGCGTGCTTTTTGCTACAGTTACACTAGTGAAAACAGTGGTTGTAGACTGCAGGATGACCAATATTATTGCAACCGGGTGCAATGAACTTGCAATCTCACTGCCTTTGGAATGGTTGCTTCAAAGAAGCAACTTTGGTGCATCAAGACAGTGATAAAACACTGCTGTCAGTCTACTATCAATTTATAGTTGATTGGGGTCACGTTGGCAATTACATGGAATCTGTATTTTTCTCACACGTGACTTGACCTAAATATATTTCTATATTCCATAAACTTATATTCCAATCTGCGATTGCAGTCAGTCTGAATCTGATTGCCTGGAGACAATTATTTTCCTCCTACCAGGCGACCTGTGTAATCACATTGCAAGCGAAAGTGGTCAACCAGACGTTGTGGGAGTTGCACGCTCAACTTCTCACTGCAACTACTTGCAATCAGTCACCAAATGAAAAAAAATACCATGCAATCAAACCAGGCAACCACCAATTTTTCCTAGATGTAAGGAGGTTTCTTTCACCATTTTACCTCTAGTGTGTCTGAGCCATTTTTTTTTTTTAATGATGGATCCTACATTTTATAGCCAAATACCAGCACAGTACAATGGCATTGATTTGCTACATCACTCTTTCATATGTATATATATATTTGTTAAATATGTCTGTCAGGATTCTGCTGCACATTTTTGTGCACTAGAGTACTGAACATCTGCTAGCAGTTGTTGCATTTTATGAATCAAATAATATCACTGGCAGCTGAGTGTGCCAAACCAGTATTACCTCCTAAGGCACTGTTCTTGGGCTTCTTCTTGACCAGTTAGGAAAGGTCTTTAAAGTGTCTCACACCTGACGTATACAGCATGTGAGAAATTTGCTACTGGTACAAATACTGTGATTTTAATACATCTGATATATTCACCCTTGTCAGTCGCCCTCTTTTTCTCACTCTTATCAGACTTTTACAGACAAATGGTCTTTGTGGAGCTGCAATCTCTCTTTCTCCACTTGCAGGCGCTCTCTTTCAATCTGCAGCCTGCCAGCCTCAAACTTGATGAACTGCAGTCTCTCCTTCTCCAGCTGCAGTCTCTCCTTCTCCAAATTTAATTTTTCTGCCTCTAAATCCATTGCTGACACTGCCTTCGCCCTCTGTCCATCATGAGTTGAGGAAAAAGAGGAAGCAGAGGAAAACGTTGGGCCTTGTTGTGGCGGCAGGTTAAAGGAAGAGTCTATGTACTCTGACTGGCCAACACGCAAGAGCCGCAGCCTCTCTCTCTCCACCTGTAACCTCTCCTTCTCTATTTGCAGCCGTTCTCTCTCTACCTCTGTCTGACGAAGTCGCTCTTTCTCCACCACCAGCCGCTCTTTCTCCACAGCCAGGCGTTCAGTCTCCACAGCCAGCCGTTGTTTCTCCAGCTCCAATCGATGTTTCTCAACAGCAACCAGAAACTCTGCTCCTATGTTCTCGTGACTGCTTAGCTCACCCAGCATTCCCATCAGGCCACCGGGCAGCAGTAGATCTCTGTTGGTGGTGGAAGTTGGATCCTTGGAGGGGCTGAGCATGCCCAAGTTGTTGTGGGGGTAAACATCAGTGCGGTGCCCCTCTACACACGACTCAATGTCACAAAGGAGAGAGGGAATATCATCATCATCATCCATTTCTCCATCTCCCACATCCCCATCCAGCTAGAGGGATAAAGAGAGAGACATCATTTAATAGGCGCTCACACATATGTGGATAACCAGTGGGGAGATCAGCAGCAAGACCTTCAGCACAGAACACTGCAGGCATCAGTTACCACAGATATGAATTGATTAAGTCATGCTCAGCATGAAAATGAGGAGCTGGGGTGCAAAGTGGCCTACAGATGTGCAGCAACAGTCAGCAGGCTAAAGTAACTGAAACACTGTGCATTTTGGATGCATAGAAGGATAGCAGCAGGACAATGAGCTTCTCTGGGTCACACTTATTTTCAATTTTTACAGGAAACAAAAAATAAACCAAATGAACGATGCACTCGAGGTTGCATCATGGTAAATGGAGAATCCTAATTGCTATTTTTATATAAATGGTAATAAATAGTCGTGAGCTTTTTTTTGACTCACCAGTCTGGATTTCAGGCTGAGACTTTATTCCAAAAATGATTTTCAAACTAAGTCATTGTGACTACAGTTGATGATTTCATGTGCCGAGCTGATTATTTCATGGTCTGACACACAAACCAATATCACTTCTTTTACTACTGCAGATTCTCCAGCTGATAACATGAACCACTATACCAGATATGGTACAGTTTAATATTATAAGCCAGTAATAAAGCAGCAAAAGCGACAAGATAGTGGGGAATTTTCGAGATGCATACATACAGTATACACAGAATCCATTAAGTGCTGTCTCATAAGATAAGAGTGACCAATGAGATTTGATCTAAAAGCAGATCTTAATGTAACAACAGAAAAGCAATATATTTAAATATCAGTCATCAATTATATCCTAATTAGTTAACACGTGCTTAATTTAATTTAGTCTCTACCTTGTGAACCTGCAGGAGTACAATCAACACACTGGATTAACTAGAGACACTTGAGCTGCATAATGTGTATTAAGTAATGGCTGGCGAGGACATTAATTTGACTAATTACAGATTAGCAACACTTGAATTTCAACATAGGCTGTTTGTCTTTTCATACAATTACCAGCTCTGTATTAAAGAGCATATTTTTAAAAAATAATTTGCCCACATTCTCATGAAAAGTCATTTGGCAGATTGTAAGTTTTGACGGCTTCTCTACAATGGAAACACACACACACACACAGTTTCATACTCTGTATTCACTGACATCGTCCTCAATCTTCACTCCCGGCAGTGCCGCTGCGGCCTGCCTGCTGGGCTCACTGAGAGCCACCAGCTCCGGCCAGTCGCAGTGCCAGTCCTTTGGAAAGCCCGAGAGGTCAAGCAGCTGGTCACAACCAGAGCCCAGAGATGGTGCCTCATGCTCAGGAGAGGAATTATCATACTCAGTCTTCACGGCCAAAGAGGGGGATGAGGAAGAGCGGGAGAGCTCAGCCTGCAGCTGTTTTTTCTTTGTCAGCGCACGCCAGTCGAGGTACCGACGCTTTACCTGTATGAGACATCGGAAAGAAAAGGCTGCTTAAAGACCAAGATTGGATCGATTTAAGCGATGATATGATTTGAATGGAAACAAACACACCTCAGCAGCAGTGCGTAGCTCCCCCTCTCCCAGGGCATTCACACCTTGTGACACTTCCTCCCATGCCTGCCTCTTCAGCTCATTAATGGCTGTGTTCTATTCAGGGAAGAACAAAGACCAGCAGTAAGATTGTTTAATTCATACAAAGGGGCAAATAATATAACTCCAGTTTACTGAATGGGAAGAAAGTGACAGCACAAATTAAATCCGCCTGTGTCATTAAAAATAATTACTCTCCCTTCACTGGGACGAAGAAACCAAACACTGGGGCAGAGTGTACACACAACACAATCAGTTTGAAGTTATTATGGGTTTTTTTTGTTTCTTTTTTTCTTCTTACCTCTTCAACTGATTCTTTAGGAAGATTAAAATCTGATTGTTATGTATAAGTGGAAATGTGACCAGAGTACAACACACAGGAAATCTTGCAGCTGACTAACAGACATGTCAGTGCCCTCTAGTGGATAACAAAGATAATGTAGCCACTTCAAACCTCAATGTCAGCATTTTGTTCATAGGTTAATTTAGGCCAATATCATTTTGAGGTTACTAAACACAGGAGGGTGAGATAGGGGAATTATCTGAATGATCTGTGCTGCCATTTTTGTTCATTTCCCCGCGTTGGCTCACACTTCTGAGGACAGAGATCTCTGAAAATAGATATTTAGTCTAGCACATTTCACAGTGAGATGCAGTGTATGCAGCTCACTGTGCAATAACTGTCAGTAGACATAAGAAATAAGAAATCAGCCTGTAGTGAGAAGAGAAGAGAAGAGAAGAGAAGAGAAGAGAGAGAGAAGAGAAGAGAAGAGAAGAGAAGAGAAGAGAAGAGAAGAGAAGAAAAGAGAAGAGACGATCTCAACCTGCTGTCTGGAGAACAACACGTCTCTCCTCTTGTGGATTTCCCTGATGAGAGTCTGTGTTTCCCTCACGCTGTAGTTGCTCTTCCTTTTCCTTTTCAGGTGCTTCATTTGAAGGAAATCCAGCTTGGCAGCAAGGAGGGGACGGAAAGTCCCAGAAATACAGACAGCAAGAAAAACAAGTAAAGAAAGACAACTGGAAAAACAAAGATAAAGTTACAGGACAGAGAGAGGCACGGATATGGATGAAGGTATCAGAGGAAAGGGACTGAAACAGAAGTGTAAAGAGACATTTCACAGTTCAGTATAAAGGAGAAATTCAGTCCTCAGATGGCGAGAAGTGAGGAAGTTTGCTGTAGAGTTTTGTCCACGTCTAGCAGTTGAACTGTCCTTCAGCAGCACAACAGTTTTCGCCAGGGAAGAATTCCTCTGTGGCTCTGTGTGTAGCAGCTTCTATAAAGTTTTCCATCTGGGAGTATCTATGTAAGGACATTTAAGACTTGGGGGGTTAAAGAAATGCCAGCTGCAAAGAAATGTGTTGAGCTGCTAGACTGGAGGGATAAATCATCCAATTCTTTCCTGCATTGTTAAAGTTTGATTGGAGGCCTCACTTTTTCCTTTAATAAGCCACTGATCTGATGTAGCTACAGACACAAGGTGTTATTACATTGAGAAGACTTGCATTGCTGTCCAACTTTTCTTCGTGAAATGGGCTGCCACCAGGAGATCTCGCACGTGTAAAGATGAATCACAGGGCGAAAACATTCTTTAGCTCCTCCTTTAGACAAAACAGAAAGTAGGTAACAATATTTGGTTTATGCAGAGCTGGATAAATTTGTTAAAGTTTGCAAAACTGCATGCTGCCCATGCTATAACATTGCCTCCATCCTGTTTGACAATTGATGTGGTATGCTTCAGATCTCTACCATATTTCTTGTAGAAGTTAATCTTGATTTTATCTGGACAAAGATTTTTTTATTATTATGATGAATTTATTTATTTATTTTATTTTTGCCAGAACTGTGCTTTTAGATGCTTTCTGGCAAAGTCTAATCTGGCCTTCCTGTTCTGGAGTGTAGCCAGTACAGTTAGTTTGGTTTTTCAGCCTAATGGCCTCCCTCACTTGCACTTGCATCCCTTTTGACCTCTGGTTGAAAGTTCCACCTAACAGCGACCAAATGCAAGTTTAACTCTTTCCACTCCAGATCTTTTATCTCCTAATTTCTCATGAAATAACAAGGGAACAGGCGTCAGCTGGCCACGAAACTGCTTGTCAGTGAATTTATTGACTACTTATTGAGCCAGTAAAAATGAAAGACTGTGTTTATCAGCAGCTAATGCAGTACTTTTGTTCATTCCCTTGAATGAAAGCTGAACGTCTGCACTTCAGTCACACCTTGATTGTTTGATTTCAAATTCACTGTGGTGCAGAGGGGCAATATTACAAAGATTGTGTCATCATATAAACACTTCGTTTTGCTCCTTTGTTGAAGAAAAAATACACACATTGAGTATTTTACTTCATGTATTTTGTGTTTTCGTTCATCAGTTGGCCTAGTTCTCTGAATTGGAGCTGGACAATCAACTACAGGCCACCTTTCAATTTATAGACAAGCAAACTGAGATTGCTGGTAACAATGACATGTGCTGATGGGTAGAAATAATGCTAATGCTTCAGTTGTCACTGAAGCACATCAAACATCTCTCTACTCTGCGAACTGTCAGTGTCTTTTTGTCTATAATCAGCACACAATAAATGTAATGTAACAATAGCCTTTACTGTGTTTACTCTGCAGAGAGATATTTATGATAGTATATTTGGCATTCCTTAGCTCACAAAAACACATAATAGACCAACATGTATGTAAGACACTCGACTCGAAGGTTAGGCATTTTAGCATTTCTAAAACATTTCTTGTTCAAATTACGATTTTTTTTTTCGATGAATATAAGGCATGACCAAGGCATTCCTCGCCAAAGGGGCACGACACATTTTTTGTCAGTACAGTCATAAATTTCATGTTTTACTGCATCTCGTCACCTTCTACAATTAAACATTACCTGTAACATACAGTTAAAACAACTCACCTTAAGCACACAGAAATACCGCAATGAAAATACCACCGTTTAAAATGCAATTTCAATGCTGCATTAACTGCTGCGTCTGAAACGGAAGTTTCAAGTTGTAAATACGACTAAGGTGTTAGTGATTTGGAACAAACATTTAGACCTTGTAATAGGTCTAAATGTTACAGGCGTTATCTTGTTCAAGCAAGCCGCTCTATTTTTGCGTTTTTATTGCACCTGGGGGGTGAGGTGGAGTGTAATTTATTGAAACTCGACCACGGTGTGGTCCTATTTCCAATATTCTTGGAGGTATGTAAAAGTATCGCAAGTGACGCAGCATTTTAATCGCTCCTATTGGTTAATCCTCCACCGCGCCCACTTATGACGACATTGAATCTCGCCGGATTCTTCCGGGCATGTGCGCTGCTGTCAAATCCGAAATGTAAACAAAAAAGTTGCCAGTTGTCGCTTAACTGATACCGTGACGCGAAAATCCGCATGTCTCTGAACGTTACATGCCAACTTAGGGTGCTGCCGTTAGTTCATTAGACGCTTGTGAGCAGCCTGTAGTTGTGGTGGAGGAGTCCGGGTGACAGAGGTGGAGTAAGGGGTGAGGAGATGGGCTCCGTCCGCTGGGCTTTCCGCTATGGATCGTGGACCCCGAGCAGGTCTGACTGGCTGTTTGCAGCTCGCTGCATCCAGCGGGAGGAGAAAGAGCGCATCGGGGAGTTTTTGTTCGCCAAGGACGCAAAGTCAGCTATGGTAAGTCTGAATCTCAAGTTTCCCGATTCTTCCCCAGATGTATGTACACTGCTCAAACAAAAATTAAGTAAACACTTGGCCATCACAGTATAACACAGAGTCATAAACTTCTGGGATATTACGCTGTCCACTTAGGAAGCATAAACCAGAAAAGTGAATCTGGCGCAAATGAAAGTGAAAACTGGTGCACTGGAGAGACAACAGCAAGACAACCCGCAAAAAAGGAAAGGGTTTTGCAGGTGGTGGTCAGAGATCACTGTTCTCCCCTTATCCCTCCTGACTGATTTTTCTATAGTTTTGCTTTTTGAGACAGAACCTGCAGCCCATTCAGGTTACACAGGTAGTCCGGCTCCTCCAGGATGGCAGATCCATACCTGTCGCTCCATCTCCCAGCTCAGTCTCAGGGGGTTAGAGGTGGTACCAAGAGATGGGCCACTACATCTGGAGAGCCATGGAAGGGAATCGACCCAGCAACAGTACCAGCATCTGCTCCTTAGTGCAAGGAGGAGAAGGAGAAGCACTGCCAGAGCCCTAAAGAATGATCCCCAGCGGGCTACTCCTGCAGGTTTCAGGTGGCATGAGCACCTGACGCCCTTTTGTGGGACCTGTGCTCACAGGCTCTTGCCTGAGAAAATCAGAACTGACAGGCACCCTGTTGTCTTCACAGATGATGTTTCAGGCAGTATATTATTTGCCATGAAATCTCAAAAAGACACTTTCACATCTTGTCACATGCCCTTAGTATGAACCTTCTCTCAGCTGTGAAGATGAAGAGAGCCCATCTCCTGCTACCAGTAGTGACAAGGACACTGGTAAAAAGCAAAATTAGAGAAAAATCAGTCAGGGTGGAATAAAGAGAGAACAATGGTCTGTTGCTACCACCTGTAATACTATTAATTTTTTGGGTATTGTCTTGTTCTTGTCTCTCCAGGGAACCTGCTGTCACTTTAATTTGCACCAAAACTTGTTGACTTGCTTATTAACTGGACAGATTGAAATGACACTGTGTTATGCTGTGATGACCAAGTGTTCCCTTAATTTTTTTGGAGCAGTGGATACTACACTGACTCTCAGTATGTCTCTGTTGCCCCAACAGGCTGGCCGGTTGTTGCTCAGGAGGTTGGTGTTTGAGAAGATGGGGATCCCGTGGTCGGAGATCAGACTGGAGCGATCTCCCAGAGGGAAACCTTACCTGGCAGCACCTGTTAAGGTTCGCTTTATTTTGTTTTTCTCATAAAACACAACAGTCTCCTCATACTTCAACAGTCTACTTCACCGTATTGTGGTTTCTGATTCGTTTTCACTAATATATCAAACTATATTTACTACAATTCATAGGTGACAGAAAGTAATGCAAGTCAAGAAACAGAGTGACCAGAAATATGTGTGTTACACAGTGCAGGCAGGAAGTTAATGTGGCCCAAACTGTGGATATTTGTCTCAATCCAGAGTTCATTTATTTTGACAGTGTTATATTGGAGTATTGCTCCCATTTGAATCTTTATTATTATTTTCTTGTGGTTTGTTGGTTTTTAATGTTGAAAGCACAATTTAAAGATCTAATCCAGTCTTCTTACAGGTGAGTTCAGAGTCAGATCTGGCCTGGAGTTTCAATCTCTCCCACCAAGGGGACTACACAGTGCTTGCTGCAGAGCAGGGGCGGCAGGTTGGAGTGGATATCATGAAGATAGCTATGCCTGGTAAACACTGGGGTTCCCAGGTTAAGATAAACCTATGCCAATATATGAAATTACTACATTTTTATACTTGTTTAACTATGAAATTCCACCACATGGGGTCACTGCTGCATTACATATTGTCCATTATTTTTCGGGCCAGGCTGTGTGCGTGCGTGCGTGCGTGCGTGCGTGCGTGCGTGTGAGAGAGACCATACGATTCAAATGTATGATATTGTTTGGAGACAGGAAAACACTAACGTCAATAGCTGACTGTGTTTGAATATTATGGTTGGCTTTGCTTCCTCCATCTCCCTCTCAGCTCATTTTCCTTTTCCATCACCTCCCACATTCCACTCCTCTCTTTCTATATTTTTCCCATCTATCTTTCTCATTCCCTCTTCCCCTTCTTTTTTTGTCCCTACACCTGTTTTGCTCCCTCCAGGTAGCAGCTCTGTGCCGGAGTTTTTCCGCATTATGACTCGTCAGTTTACAGCGCACGAGTGGAGCAGCATCCAATCAGCCGGCTCGGAGCACCAGCAACTCGCCGGGTTCTACCGCCACTGGGTAACCATGGCAGCCATACTACCTTGTCATCACACTGCATTGTTGCTGGGACCCCGCGGGCTGTGTGTGAGTGTGAGTGTGTGTGTGAGTGTGAGTGTGAGTGTGAGTGAGAGAGAAAAGAAAGCACAGGGAGAAAATAAAATTGCCACTGTCCTCCTAGACCACACACATTTGTATTCTTTCATATACATGTGCGAATTCTTCCCAAATCACATTTTTTCAATCTGCCTTTTTTTTTTTTTTTATTTCCTCACATTCTGCCCCACTGCATCGTGGCATGTCCTCGTCACAGATGCGCTCTTTCATTTCCTTTTCTTTGTTTTTCTCCTCATTTCTCTCATGTTTTTACACACACACACACAGATGGTCAGCGAAAGCATCAGTGGAGCTAAGTAAAGATTTTGTGTGATTGAGAGGGTGGCACAGAGACGTCAAGCTCTGATATCACTGCCACACTGTTGACTAATGGCAGAGCTCAACGGTTGCCATAGAGATTAGCCTTGTAATAGTGTTATTGTGGCTTATTGCCTGTCGAGCAGGGTCGGCTTTTGCTGGCTGCACATACACACATTCATGCACCATGTCCTTCTTTTGTATGCACTCGGATAAACGTGTGCAAAAACTCCCATCTGCTGCAGTTTTAAGTAGTGTTTTGTCTTTGCCAAAACACCCCCAGACACACCATCCCACACACACACACACACATGCACACACACATGCATGCACACACACAAACACACAGAGATCATCAGTTTCTGCATGCATCTGATCATATTTCCTCCCTTTCCATCAAGGCCCTGAAGGAGAGCTTCATCAAAGCCATCGGCACCGGTCTGGGCTTCAACCTGCAGAGGGTGGAGTTTCACCTGCCATCTGAGCCACTCACACAGGGCCGGGTGCTGCGCCAGACCAAGATGCATCTTGATGAGGAAGAAGAAGAGGACTGGGTGTTTGAAGTGAGTCGGTTCGGGGGGGGGGTGTCTGAAAATCTAGAGATTGTCTTCCTTTTGCATATTGAAGGTTATGATAAAATGAAAACAGATTAATAACAGATTTAAGGATGATCTGCAGACGCACAACAGTGTTTACCGCTTTCACAAATTCTGTGAAAAGCAACTCAAGAATTTAGTCTATTTAGTATTCATCAGTTTACAAGTAGTCTATGGTATTATTCTCATATTTAAAATGTTGTTATGCCATTTTATAGCTGCTCCATTTTCTGGCTTTTCCACTTGTGCTATAAATGCATCAGTGCCATGCTAGTTCACGCTTCACAAACGTTTGCTCAGTTCAGTTCACACACACAGATAAAAATAAGCTATTCTATATTTGTTTCTTATCTTTTTTTTATTTTTTAAATGAGCTGCCCCGAGCTATTTATCAGCAGACCCTCCACCTCCCACCCATGTAGCCCTCAGTAGTCGCCACTTCCCACACTAAGTGAAAGACTGCATGCAACTATAGAATCGGTGACAGATTAGTTTCAAGTGCAAAGATGGCAAAATGAGTATATTTTTTTTTGTTTGTTTGTTTTTTAAAAATAATAAGTAATGTGTCATAAACCAGGGCAGCTCAAAACAAATCAGTTTAAAAGCTCCACACAAACTTTCTGAGTGGGTTTCTTGCATATTATTTGGGATAGTAACACGTATTAAACCAGCTGGAAGAAGCCTTTAGGAAAGTGAGTTTAACACACTGGTTCAAAGGACATGGGTGCTCTGCAGGGAGGTCCTTGATGCACCTTTCCACAATGGATATGTTCTTGAGAGCATCTTTAGAGAAAATCATAGGTGGCCTCATGTAGAAGGACAAGTGGTTGCGACTGGGGGGCTCTCAAGTGTTTCTTCATCCTGCCTAACATGATAACTGAAGATAAGAGGAGTGCACCTCACAGAGCAGAAGAATCATCTTTCTGCCAAAGCTCTGCTCCCCCTAGTCTTCTGTGCCTTTCTTTGTTCCCCCTCATTTGTATTTTCTTCTTTCTTCTCTGTCCTCACCCTCCTCTAGTGCTGTACAATTAAAGGAAATTTACATTCACATACAATTATGGCTTGCAGCGATTATATTAGCGATTATAATCAAGTTGAAACTATAATCGTGCAGCTGTTTGATTTCAAGGATTCTGGCAATGAACAAATATTAATATAGGTTTTGTCAAAAGTTCAATGAATACATGACGTTTCATAAGTCGAGGTATTCCCAAGATCACGGTGGCACAGTGGCACAACGGTTAGCACTGCCGCGTCACATATTGGGTTGTTTATCTCGTGGTCAGCTGGGGTATTTCTGCCTGTTCTCCCTGAGCCTGCAGCAGCTTCCTCCCACAATCCAAAAACATACATGTTAATTTGGTGTGGATATGAGCATGAATGGCTGACTGTCTCTCTGTGTTAGCCCTGTGATAGACTGGTGACCTTTCCAGGGTGTACTCTGCCTCTTGCCCTATCACAGGTGGGATAGACTCTATCCCGTCATGGCACCTGAACTGGATAAGTTGTTAAGAAAATGGATGGAGGGATGGATAATCTGAATCTCAAATAATTGTGATTACGATTTTTGCCATAGTACAGCAATTCCAGAGATTTTGAACTAAGACTAGTGTAGACCTAGGTTTAAAGTTACAAATTTTTAAAACAAAAAAAATATTAGTATACAACACACCACAATGGCATGGGTCTTCTCCTGGTAAGTCCTTAAGAAACATCATTATTCATGCTCTGACCCAAGTGCTAACAGCGAGGTGAGATGAGCATGATGCTGTTGACCCCATGTCTTCTGACTCACTGTGTGCTGATTGGCTAGATCAGGGGGCAGATACAAGACTTATTACTTCCTGTCAACCACTGGTGAGGTCACCCGCAACCCTCTATGCACAGACAAGGGACAAAAGAACACTAAAACACACCAACATAGCATCCTTTTAACATCTCTTGTGTCATGTGTTAATCATATGTGATGCAGATTAGCTTCCGTTTGTAAACGTGTACACTCACAATTAACTTAGAAATTATTAATTTTTGGAAACCTTCTGAATATTTGTAAGATAGTTGTTCATTTTGTTTTACATCTTTATATGTAAGCAAATTTAAATCAAAGAAAAATGAGGAGATATTGTCTCAGTGCTCTTAAGAAAGTACTCTATCCTAATCCTGTCCATTTCTGGTTGCATGGTTCATGCACAGTGTGGAGGGATTTTTTTCAGCCTTGGTGAAGACAGCGATGTGTGACTCATAAACACAGTGTTTATCTCACTGCAGCTTCACCCCCTGTCCTTAGAAATCATGCTAATAGTTACTATATATAAAACACATAATGGCTGTAAATGTCTGATAAGGATGCCCCATTTTTCCTTTTTGTTATAACATGTGCATTTGCTGTTTTCAAATTTAGGAACATCCTATCACAGAGCATTGCTGGAAAAACTAGTCCATGCATGTGTTGTCATTATCAGGCTCATCTAATACCTCTGAAAATCTCTGATCCAAAATGTTACATTGAAAGCACTAAGAGAAAGTATAAAGAGAGATCATATTTTCCAGACTTAAAGAATTTAAGTCCTTGTTCTCACATACAAACCCCTTAATGACCAAGTGCCGCCATGTCTTAAAGATCTTATAGCACCCACTAGAACACTTTGCTCTCTACTTTCTGGTTCTTCCAAAAATAGCATGGGAGGTCTTTAACTGTCAGGCTTGTCTCCTGCAGAACCAGATCATGATGCAGACTCACTTCTTTTAAGATTAGGCTTAAATACTTACATCTTTGATCAAGCTTATAGTTGGGACTGGATCCGGTGACCCAAAACCATCTCTAAACCGGCTGTGCTGCAGCTTCATCTCTTTCTTTCTTTCTCTGTGCATTTATATGCCACTATTGCAAGTCAGTAGTTTGTGACCTCTCTCCTTCAGTTTGCACTTTTTCCTCTCTGCCTCCTCTCCTCTGTAAATTACTAGTTTTTCGCTCTTCTGACCTTACTATGTGTGCCTTTCTTGTGCCAAACGCCCTGAAATGACTCGTGTTAAGGTTCGGCACTGCAGAAATAAAACCGGACCAATTGAATTGCTTTGAACTTGAATGAAGGGCATTATTTATGTATTTATTTTTAGCAAAATATATGTAGACTGTACATTTTTGTATTTGTGTGTCATTCTGCAGGAGAGCATGCTGGATGCTGATCATCATGTTGCTGTAGCACTCGGACCAGCAGACAAACCGTGCTCTGCAGTAAGGACATGTAACTTTTTTCATTTAAAAATTTAGAATTTTGAAGGACTGACTGTGCTTCTCAAGATTTTACTTACATTAGTCAGTAGCTATGACTTGAACTTCTTTTGGGATGAAAAATAAAAGTCCTGGAATAAAAAACCCAAAAACGAATATACAGATAGTGAGAGTAACACAATATTGCAGGATAAACAATAAGTAGCTCTTTGTGAGACTTACTACTAACTTTCTTCCCGTTTCCTCACAGCCTCTTCCTTTCGCTCTTCTTCCACCCACCACATTTACCGTGCTGTCGTTCAGCGAGCTCATTGCCTCAGCATCGCCTCTAACAGATGAGGACCCCGCCTACTGGGATAGCTTCGAGATGAAGGCTGAAGCTCCGCAGAGACAGAAGGATACACACACGTCCACATAGCTGCCTGTCTGATGCTGACACTCAGCTGCCATACAAATACACACCTTTCAGAGGTGCCAAAGAAGAAACGCACATTCACTGACACTGAAGTTGCTTTCGTATTCAACTCGAATTCAGTCACGTCCTGTCAAGTTTATTTGCCAAGCCAGAACTTACAGGCTTGTCTCAAAGGACCTAAGAAGTTAGACAGCATCTGACACCATCTATCTTTAGATTCTCAGTTCTGATAAGGAAAAAAAAAAAGGAAACTCAACAAAAATCACAAACCCAATACAGATGCAATACTGCACAGTTCATCCAAGGTGTAATATTATTTATTGTTCATGATATGATGTATACTTTCTTAACTTCCTACATTGTGTATTAGGCCCCAGTCACAGTCCTAGAAAACGGTTGGCAACCACCTGGCAACCTCTGGTCGCAAGGAAAGAATGTGTATTCCCTAACCAGTTGATGAGTGGTTGCTGGAGGTTGCTGGCAGTTGCAAGGTGAAATTGATCACAAAGAGGTGTACGGTGCTACACCAAAAACCTCTTTGTGATTGCTTTGGTCGCTAACAGAGTGCCATGGTTCCCCATAGTTTGCATGGAAGACACAGAGACTCAAACCAGAAATGGAGAATGGTCAATATATATACCATCCATCCAGGTCTTCTTCAGAGAAACCCTTATTTATTTCAGCTAGAAAAGCAAAACATCAGTCTTTATATATTGTAAGAGCATGATGGTAGAAAAAAAAAAGCCTGCTGACCCATATACGACCCATGAAGGCTATAGTCCTCCTGCAGGGGTTCGGGTTTGAGTCCATCCAGACCAGTTCCTGTCATCCATCCTTACTCTTTCCAAACTTTCCTGTTACACTCTGCACTGTTCCATCTAATGAATGCAAAAATGGCCAAGATAAATAATAAAAACATTCCCATCCCAACTGTTCTGAAACATGCTGCTGGCATCATTAAAAATATAAAATTTCTCAGTGTCACCAATTAAAATTTTGTATATTAACCAGTTTCAGTAACACCACCCAACGCTACGAGAGGTGACCATGCTCAGAACACCGTTTACTGCCATCTTTGTTTCCTCCCTTGTGCAGCTACATGTAAATGTTTCTCTTCTTAACCTCAGTCTTATCTTGACTGAATGTTTTCCTCCCTTCTTCCTCCACATTATCGCTGCCATCATGTCTCTTTCCCTTTTCTCTCCCATCTCGCCTCTCTGTCTGGTAGCATCTGTTTTTGAGTATATTTAGTTGACCGTCTCCTTTCTTGAATCTAATTCCCCTCCTGCTCTCAAGGGTAGCTCATAGATTGCTTGTGTCAGTCCGCCCCATTAACCTTTGTTTTGTCTCCCCACCCCCTCTCGCTTACACACACTGACTATAAGAGGTCAAATAATATGTATGCTTTTTTAACCCAACCTGTTCAATCTGCTGCTTATCTCCGTCCTTTTCTTTTTTCAGCTGTTCTTTGATATAACATTAGCCTTCAGAGAGAATAGACGAGACTTGTGGGTATTGATTCAGTGGCAACTTACTCTCCACATGGCTTTATGGAGCCCTTTTGTTTACGCTTGTATATGAGACAGATAGCATAGTGCTGAAATGTCAGAGAGAAAGTGCACTTATTCAAGTGTGCATTGTTGAGCCTGTACAGGGATATGTGTATACAACTCGAAATGACATATGCACACAGTCGTTTCCAGCTGGAGTGAATTAGTTCGCCTCCTCACCGTCTTAAATCATACAAAGAAGAGAGAGGAGGCAGCAGGGTCAGACTGGAGTCTCTGAGGCTTTCCTCAGAGAGAAACCATTTTTAGTTGCCTCAGGTTTTCTGATGTGTCAGAGACAAGACCACAGGAATAGATTTTTTCCTTTTTCCTCTCTAAATGTGGGCTGGAGATGAGACTACTTTGGGCATGAGACTTGAGTTTAGCTTGAGGTGAGAGATGAGGTCCATCTCAGCCTGCTGTTCAGGATAAGAGCAGTGTTTCTTCTTATAGAGTAGGAGAAGGAGAACATTTTCTGCTGCATTTAGACTTTTGATGCTATTTATGTAAAATTTGACTCATTTTCAAAATAAATCTTTTCAAACCCTGCCTTGGAACCACTGTGTCAAACAAACAAATTGTAATAGTTACAGACTTAAGAACTCCAGTGAAGACTTTGTGTTTGAGTGACTAGTAAGCCATAAACACATCAAAAATGAAAACTGAAGCAATGAGTGCCATCACCTGGCATTTCATTCATTAGTTTTATTTCATCCTTTAATGTGTCCATTACTTTGCATTTATTTCACAAATACATAAAGAATTTGGGAAAATGTACTATTTTGTTTCCCAGCAGAGACATGACAAGATCAGTGCAGTTAAAAACCATTAACTTAGCTTAGCAGGGCTTTAAACAGAGATGGGCAGCTGGCCTTGCTCTATTTACACTTGTTCAGCTGATTGTTAAAGCAAATATCTAATCAGCAAATCACATGGCAGACACTTAGTGAATTTGGGGATGTTGACATGGTGAAGACGACCAAGACAACACAAGAGAATGAGCCAAAAAAGAAGTCAAATGAAAATAGCCAGATTGCTTTGAACTGATAGGAAGGCAACAGCAACTCATACAACCAAAGGAATGCAGAAGAACATCTTTCAACACAATTTTGAAGCAGATGGGCTACAGCAGCAGATGATTATGCCAGGTGCCACTCCTGTGAACAGGAAACTGAGGCTACAATTCACATGGGTTCACCAACATTGGCCAGTGGAAGATCAGAAGACAGTTGCGTGGTCCAGTTAATCTTGATTCTTGCTGCAACATTTGGATAGTAGGGTTAGAATTCTGTGTAAACAGCATGAAAGCAACCTGCCTTGTATCAATGGTTCAGTTTGATACTGGTACTGTAATAGTGGTTGGATAGTTTCTTGACAGACTTTGGACCCCTTAGTACCAATTGAGCACTGTTTAAATGCCACAACCCACCTGAGTATTGTTGCTGACTATGTCCATCCCTTTATGACCACAGTGTACACATCTTCTGACTTCTTCCAGCAGGATAATGTGCCATGTCAAAAAAGCTCAAATCACCTCAAACTGGTTTATTGTACATGCCAATGAGTTCACTGTACTCAGCTGTCCTCCACAGTCACCAGATCGTGCTCCAACAGAGCACCTTTGGGATGTGAAGGAATGGGAGATTCACATCATGGATGTGCAGCAACTTTGTGATTTCATGTCAATATGGACCACATTTTCTAAGGAATGTTTCCAGCACCTTGCTGAATCTATGCCATGAAGAACTAAGGTAGTTCTGAAGGTAAAAGGGGGTATAACCCAGAAGTAGCAACGTGTGCTAAAGTGTCCAGTGAGTTGATACATCATGTTAATTAGTGACTTTGAGATGCAGTTATGCATTTTAACCTGCAAACAGAGGTATAAAAAAAGTCCAAGAGCAGGCTAACTGTTTTTGTCATCATAATGATGTCACAACAAACATGTTGCATTTGCTTTCTTACTTTCTGAAGCTTTAACAATGTCTTTATCATAATGGCTTTCATTGGCTCTTAGGTGAGGCATTATAGGGATGAACAAAAGCACTTCAAAGATTCAAAGCGCCTTGAGGCGACTGTTTGTTGTGATTTGGCGCTATATAAATACAACTGAATTGAATTGAACACACTAAGAAATGCTATACAGATTTTTCAAAAGACCACCTTGATGTTGCACACCAACTCAGGGACAGTGAAACAAAGCCTGAGACCTTTTGGCCAAACTGCAAAACACTATGTTTGGAAGAAAAAGAAGGAAAAAAAAGCATTGTACACCGACACTAAAACCCTCAATTCAACTGTGAATCATGGTAGAGTGCATCATTTTGGAGCTGTTTTGCTACCTCAGGGGTTGAACTTGCAATCATCATCAGGCAACAATGAACTGAAAATTGCACCAAGAAATTTTACATGGGAATTGCAGGGCAGCAGTCCACGACTTGAACTTTAGAACGGGCAGGCTGAGCATCCAAGACAATAAGCCTAAGGATATGTATCCATAACAGAAAGAGTGAAAGGAAAGAATTTGATATTTTCATATTCATGCTTTTTTTGAGTTGCCAAGCCACCACTTCAGTGAGAACACATTTTGAGCTGAAGCCTAAAGTGATTTACTGTAGTGTCATAGACTGACTTTGTTATGGCTGTCTGGTCGGGCTGGAAAATATATTCAGAGGGTTTTTTTCCTCTTCTCTTTCATTTTTTTTCCTGTGGATACTTAATACTTTGCTACTTCTGAGGGAGTGTGGTGCTACTTTGATGTAGGAGCTTGGAGTATGGTGTACATGGCCATGAGTCAAGCTTTTCTTCTCAATCCAAGCTTTGAGCTTCATGTTTGCTCAGATATGAAGCAGTGTTTCAGCAACAGATAAGAAGACTGATTTCTATGTGCCACTGGAATTAGTTATAATCCTCTATCACTCAGGCTGGTTCCACTTCAGAGTCATACATTTTTCAGTGGTGTACAGTTTTTCATTCTGCAGCCCCAAATTAACTAACTGAACTCAGTGGGTTCCAGAACAAATGATAAATGGCCACAGAGATTAATGGTCACACATACAGAACACTGTCAAGATGAAAACACGGGTATGGGTTTGATTAAAGATGAATGTCACCAACCACTGCCCCCTCATGGTGCATCACTCGTTCTGTAATGACAACAAGAGAGAAGCCCCATGCTCTAATCGATTCTTCTCATTTTGTCCTTATTCCAGAACAGTTTTTCCTAAATCTAGGGCAAAGATTCATAAAATTAATAAAAACAGGATGGAGTGTCTGATTTTTAAGTTTGTGCACTCATCACTGATCACTTTGTTTTTATTTTTGTACATCTTTGGATCATGATCTGTGCAACCCAATGTGTGATTAGAAAGTCACGCCACATTTGGCACAATCAAAACACACACACACACACAAACGCGCAAATACACTATACGCCACACTAACACCCACACAGGGCAAACATGTAATACCCAGAGATCAGAAAATTAGCATGTGTTTACATCTGTTGGCTTGTCCTGATTACAGATTGAGCTGCTGTGACTGCCTAGTGCATATTTGAATATTTGTATCTGTGTGTGTTTCTGTCTCATTTCTGTGACGTTTATACAGAAGCATTGCTTATTTGCATGTGCAGGTCATAGACAATATTATTGGATATTGTTGATAAATTCATATACTGTACCCACTTAAAATCTTTGCTTACAAAAACATTTCCACCTAATCTGTTAGTGTCATGAAATGAGACAGAATGTCAATGAAAATTACAAAAGTATGTATTTATAAGTCACAGAAAAGCGGTCACAGATCTGGTTTGCCATCAGCCACTGTTTAAGATTTGCCATAAATGCCAGGTATGTGGAGCACTCCTTTATTGGCTTTTGTAAGTTATTCCAACATTTAGTTCCCTTTACTGACAGCAGTTTGTTCAAATGTAGTGTGCCTATAAGGCACCTCACAGTCCCCTCTAGTGGTGGCCCTAATGCCAACTCCACAATCTGTCTTTTGATTAATAAATGTATTTAAAGAATGTGGTAAAAATCCATATAAAACAGGTATACCTAAATGAAATAAAGATGGCTTTTTATTTATGTCTTTTTTGAATAATGATTCCATTTTTTTTTCAGCTCCTCAGCGGAGATGGACGCACTTTTCTTCTCTCCCCAGCCCTTACTTTTTTATCCTGCTTTGTTGCTTTACTGCATAGAGCCTCTCTTCACAAAGCTTCCGAACTAGAAATTATAATTATGGATCTGGTCAGCTGGTCTCTCCACACCATTATTTTGATCAAATTTTCACCATGGGGAGATTGGGGAAAGGAGAACCCTATTCCCTGGCTGCGTTATGGATTCCTGTGTGGGTGGAAGATGGCGTGCCTGGCTGTATTGTCGATGGAGGACATACACATTCGGCTCACTGACACTAGGATTTCTCCGAATTGGACCTGGAGAGACCTGGCTTGTCGCTACAATTCAGGAAGTCTAGGCAGCTGTCGGGCCATGGTAAGGCTGCTTATGACGGGTTATGCGGAAAGGTACAGTCTCAAACTCAGACTCAGTATACCTGGAGCTGATTGGAGGGATTAGATCTTGGAGAGGTACCTGTTTCTGCATGGCGAAGGATTGAACAAGAGGATCTGGATGATTGGATTTTTTTGCAACTGAGAGGTACCAGAAAGACTAAAGGCTGTCAACAAATTAATCAGTACAGCCTGTTCCAAAACAAGTCATAGTATCAGAAATTTGGTTCCCTTGAGGCCTTGGACTGCTGCTTATCTCAGTTTGCTCCTGGATGTTTTGTCAACAAATGCTCTACGCCCCCGCCGTCCTGTCTTCTTCTGATCTGTGTTGGATTGATCTCCCTTGACCTAGCTGCTGATGAACATTTTTTCCACCTCTTATCAGAACTGTTAGCCAAGGAGGGGAGTTTGAGTCAGCCCCACAGTAGCCCGACCCCCCCCCCTCTCACCTCCGCTGGCTCCCTTCCACCCCTCCCCTTCCCCACCCTACTGCTCCCATGCTATGCTATGTACTTCCTGTCATGGTCCTGGACCTGTGGCCCAGTGTTTTCAGTTTTGTTTCCTTGTTTCTCTGGTCCCTGATGTTTCTGCGTGTTCCTGGTCCTGTCCCTTCCTGTTTTATTTTGGTAGTCTTGTGGTCTCTGTGTGTCCTGTTCAGTTTGCTTCCTCCTGTCTCATCTGTGTAATGTGCATCACCTGGGTTCCCTCCTGTGTATTTAAGTCCGGTGTTTTCTGTGCCTGGTAAAAAAAAAAAAATCGTGACATGTAGAAACATTCAAGCTTTGCTGACTGTCAGGAATTTGCTTGAAAGGTTAAATTTTACATTGCTAGACAATTTTTCAGCTTGATGTTTAAATGGGAAAGTAGGGTCCAAGGTGAGTCTAAGATACACTATATTGCCAAAAGTCAGCATCTTTCTGATTAATCACTACAAACCTCCAAACTTCATGTGGCCGTCAGATTAGATCAAGAACAGTGTGTAGAGAGCTGTAATGGGTTTCCATGGCCACGCAGCTGCATCCAAGCCTTACATCACCAAGTGCAATGCACAGCATCAGATGGAGTGGTGTAAGCCATGCCACCACTGGACTCTAGAGCAGGGAAGAGGTGTTCTCTGGAGTGACAAATCACACTTCTTCCTCTGACAATCCAATGGACGAATCTGAGTTTGGCAGTTGCCAAGAGAACAGTGCTTGTCTGACTGCATTGTGCCAAGTGTAATGTTTGGTGGAGGGGGGTATAGTGTCGAAGTGTTTTTCAGGAGTTGGACTTTATGTTCCCAACTTTGTGGGAACAGTTTGGGGATGGCCCCTTCCTGTTCCAACTTGGCTGTGCACCAGTGCACAAAGCAAGGTCCATAAATATGTGGATGAGTGACTTTGGTGTGGAAGAACTTGACTGGCCTGTGCAGAGTCCTGACCTCAACCTGACAGAACACCTTTGGAAGGAATTAGACCCGAGACTGTGAGCCAGGGCTTCTCATCCAACATCGTGTCTGACTTCACAAATGTGCTTCCAGAAGAATGGTCAGAAATTTCCATGAACCTCTTGGAAAGGCTTCCTAGAAGAGTGGAAGCTGTTATAGCTGAGAAGGGTGGGAGGATAACACATAAAACTTTGTGGATTATGAATGGGACATCACTCAAGTTCATGTGTGTATGAAGGCAGACAAGTGACTACTAGTGTATTTATACTCATTAACAATCTCAACCTCCTCCCCTTGTAGGAACACATTAGAATATGTCACCTCTACTGGTTGTTGTACCCATTTACTTAAAAGGAGTTGTTGGTGGATAGTGTTAAATGCAAAGACAACACCAACACAAGCATCTCTGTCCAGGAAATATTTAATTCCTACAAAGACACAATTTGCACTTTCTGTGGAATGATCGGTACAGAATCTAAACTGTGCTGGATGTAGAGGGCTGCAGCCATGGTTTAAGTGATTAGTCAGTAACCCATTTTTCTGCTATATTAGATATAACTGGGAGAATACTAATCAGTTGGTAATTAGCTGTATTTGTCTTTTCCCTTGATTGAAAAATTGGGGGATCCATACCCAAGCTAATGGGACAAGTTTTTGTCTAAATGACAAATCAATCAAATGTGTAAATGTGTAAGTACCAAAACACGTGTTTATTCCTCTGGAAGCATAAATTTGAAAAAAAAAAACAACTAAAAAACAAAACCATTACTCATCATTTTCTAATTTTGGCCATTGTTTTCAACTTATGAAACAGCTCCAGTATTTTACCACAGGATTCTTACCAACATTTTTCATTCTCTTATTACTGACTATGCAGGAGTCAAATTTGCAAAATCTTAAAAACTTCTCCAGACGTTCTGTCTTCTCTCTCATTTTTAACAAAAAAGTTAAAATTCCGAGGAGACTGGGTACAAGGTGGTGGTCGACAGCACACTTTCTTATGGAGAGGAAAATAACCTCATTCTCAATGTAGAAAAGACAACAGAAATCATCACTGACTTCAGGAAGAAAGCCCCTCAACTGCACCCCCTCACCATCAGGGGCACCGAAGTGTGGAGAGTGGACTGCCACAAGTTCCTCAGCCTTCACGTGTCATCTGACCTGAGCTGTCTGCAAACACTGCAGCCACTGTGAAAAACGCTCAGAAGCGGCTGCACTTCATCAGACTGCTCAGGAAGGCTGGGCTGAGCTGCCGCTCCGTCACACAAGCCTACAAAGGCCTGGTGGAGAGCATCCTCACCACTGGCATCTCAGTGTGGTATGGCAACACCACTCAGGCAGTAAGGAAGGCTCTCCAGAGAGTCGTAAAAATTGCTGAAAACATTATCAGGACTAAACTTCCATCAGTGGACACAATTTACAGGCCCAACATACAGCCTGAGGAAAAGTAGAGAAGACAGCATTATCACACACAGGACTAGATTCTGTAAATGCTTCTTCCCTGCCACAGTCAGACTGATGGCAGAGTAAAGGACTGTTCACAGCCAAAATCCAATGTGCAACATGTTATTTATTAAAATAACACTTGTTGGTGCGATATCTGTCTGATCTACACGTGCAATTTACACTGTGTTGTTTGTAACACTAAGTGTGCAATAACTGCTGTTCAGTATCCATCAATCTTCCAACTTAAGTAACCGTTTTATATTTTTTGTATATGTGTGTTTATTCTATATATTTTATATTTTATTATATTTTTATTTTACACTCCTACTCAAAAGCTCTGCACAAGAATTCCTATGTACCCAAACCTTGTGTGTGAGTACAAATGGCAAATAAAGTCTTGAAGTCTTGAAGTTAGGTTTGGACATGTAACATGGCCTATATTCATCCAATGCTAATTAAGTTCTATGTGACTTAATGCATTTCATGTATTTACCAGTAGAAAAGCCTCTACCCTTCGATCAGCTTTATTTTAACAACTTGTCTAATTCATGACGCCCAGTGTCATATTGGGCACTGGACGAGAGGTGGGGTGCACCCTGGGCAGGCTAGAGATAGACAGATAACATTTTACACCAATTAACCTCCTAATATACATGTCTTTATTTTATGTGTCTTGCAGGATCTCTCTGTGTTATCTCATAGTCAACTTCTATGGCTAATGTATGATTAGATACTAAGAGCATTCAAAACAGGCAAGCCTGGTTGGCTTTATTTCAAAAAATGCTTTTATTTTACTTGTTTTTTGTTTTGTTTTTTTGCCCATCAGATTTGAAGTAGTACTGCATTAATCTAACTGCAAAATCAAGATGTGTGTATACTGTATGTGTAATATGGCATTTGAGGAATTGGTGTGTTCTCCATTTTCCATCTAATCCTCCTGATGCAACTGACTAAGATTAGTCAGTGAGTAAATTTGATAGCTTTTGTGGGTGCAGCATGGAATTACGCTGACACTGTAACCCAAAGTATTAGTGCAAATGCCATGTAATTAGTGCACATGCTCTTAAATAGGATGACTACAATCCTAAATCCGCACTGATGTCTTTTCTGCCTGATTTCATATTTTTATCTAATGCAGCAAATAAAGGAAGAGTGCCTCATTATGAGAATTATGCTTAGCCTCTTATTTGCTAAGGTTTTTGTCCCTTTTTAAAATATTGGACATGATGACGTATCTAGTCTGGCGTTGCCTAAACAGAAAATATCTGCCAAACAAAAACTCTTTAAAAATTAGAATCAAAGTTTTGTGACACAGTTTGTCTTGGCTAGGGAGTGAACCAGCGGTTGACCACTTTGTGGCTGCTTTTTACCATCTATCTTCAACAGGTAATTCCTAACTTCTAATCAATTTTTTTCATTTTACAAGTTATGGAAGGTCACACACTATGATCTTCATTCTTCTGAAGTCTTGTTTACTGTTAAAAAAAATAACCTGTGATATAAGATGTATTTGGAATTGTCTGTAAAGGCAGGCTGCATGGCTAGGTGCTTGATTTTATACACCTGTGGTAATGGGACTTAAAGCACCTGAATTCAGAAATTAAGATGTGTGGCCCAGTACTTTTATCAATAGAGTAAAAGTGTTGAAAAAGAGCCAGATGCACTATGATAATAATATTGCTCGTCTTGTAATCCATAGAGTTTAATGTAATGTTGACCCACCTTTTTCAGCTATAACAGCTTCCACTCTTCTAGGAAGGCTTTCCACAAGGTTTACGAGTGTATTTATTTGAATTTTTGACCATTCTTCCAGAAGCGCATTTGTGAACTCAGACACACTCCGCTGGACGAGAAGGCCTGGCTCACAGTCTCTGCTCTAATTCATCCCAGAAAGTGTTCTGTTACTACATTTCCACCGCCAAGGTGCCGGTGCTCGTGCCAGTGCCTGGTGTCGGTTTCAATGAACTGGCAAGACGCTTAAGAATGGGCCTGCATTTCCACTGCACTTTGTGAACTGATCCTTTACATATGAGTGTGGGGGGGTCCCCGTCTGGACATGGAAGCTGAAGGGCACAAACATGGGAGAACACGCTGTTGTGCTGCAAACATATTTTACGGTCCAAACAAAACTATTGCAGCATCTGTGTGCGGCACAAGGTAGACACAGACAGTGACTGCAAGCAAGACGACAAGTACACACTTTTACCGTTTTTAGCTGTGATATGAACTGATACAAAGCACAAGTTCAGCCTTAGGGCCCAACCTAACTCACAGCCGTGAAAATTGCATCGCTTTTCTCATGTAATACACACCATGCAGTGAAATAAAGGTAGCAAACTTTACGTTGAGATGGCAGAGTCACGCCCTTCTAACACTTGCATCACATGTTTTTTGATTCGAGACCAGCCAGCTTGTAGGGCCTGAGCTGAACCCGTTTTTCGGCCGAAGCACCAAGTGCATTTGCAGTGGAAAAACCACTTTTCATTGCGCTTGGTGATGTAAGGCATTAATGCAGCTGCTCTGCCATGGAAAACCATTCCATGATGCTGTCTGCACACTGTTCTTGAACTAATCTTAAGGCCACATAAAGTTTGGAGGTTTGTAGTGACTGCAGAAAGTTGGCAACCTCTGCACTCCATGTGCCTCAGCATTCGCTCACCCCGTTGTCATTTTACATGGCCTACCACTTCATGGCTGACTCATTCTCAATCACTTCCACTTTGTTTTAATACCACTAACAGTTAACTGTGGAATATTTGGTAGTCGAGGGAATTTCACAATGGACATGTTGTACAGGTGGCATCATATCATGGTACCATGCTGGAATTCACTGAGCTTCTAAGACCGCGACCCATTCTTTCACAAGTCTTTGTAGAAGCAGTCTGCAGCCTAGGTCCTTGGCTTTTTAGACCTGTGGCCATGGAAGTGATTGGAACACTTAACTTCAACGATTTGGATGATTGAGCAAATACTTTTGGCAATATAGTGTATGTGCTTTTCATTCACAAGACCTTTATTGTTAATATAAGTAAAGCAATTGACATTGTAAAGGGAAAAAATGCATATTTTCAAGACCACTTCTTTACACTTCTAACGTGGCAAGAATCAACACACCACACCATCTGAAAGTGTGTGTGTGTGTGTGTGTGTACATATATATATATATATATATATATATATATATATATATATATATATATATATATATATATATATATATATATATATATATATATATATATATAGGCAGGGTACTTCTTGCAGGAAGATTCTACTGCAAAGCTAACATGAACCACCACACTGCAACCCTAAACTCTGAAGGATCAAATCAGCAAAGCACACACATACATACAAAGCATTTTCTGTGGTATGATATTTGCTCATCTATTTCTTACATGTGCCTAAAGTGGCCTAAAGACACAAATACACACATTCACAGAACAGTCGGTGTCCTATTTTCCATACGTAACTGGGGCACCTAGATCTTATAGTAACACAAACCTCTGTGTGTGTGTGTGGGTGTGTGTGTGGGTGTGTGTGTGCGTGTGTGTGTGCGTGCGTGTGTGTGTGTGTGTGTGTGGGTGGGTGGGATGTGGGGGGCTAGTTTTGCTGTAGACTGAATACATTTGGGTTTGACATAAAAAAATACATATATATATATATATATATATATATATATATATATATATATTACCATCTGAGCTTTTTTTTCCCCAGGAATTTACATCTGGATCTGATACACAGTTCAGAAGATAGAACCTTTTGTCTGAAGCCAACCTTTTCTTGTTACCCAGGTTTGTCTTGTAACATTGATTATTCAAACTAAACAGTGCTTTTGGTTTTGCCTGTTTAGCCCATATATTCCCTGTGTGCATAAATGGGCACTGAGTTCTTCTTCCAACTGTAATATAACTCAGTAACCAGATTACTACTTACCCAGGGTAACTAACTCAAACTATGTTGCTTCACACAGTACAATATCACAAACACACTATAAATTTTAAATTCAATATTAACAAATAAACTCAGAAACTGGAATGATTAAAAATGTCCCTTTAGGTATGTAAACAACCAAACATATATCAAGACTCCAAAATGAGAAAACAAACAAATTGCAGGCTTGATTTGGGTTTTGGGTTAGTTGAGCCCAAAAACTTTGTGGTCATTTCACTTACTTGGAGCCAAACAAATAAAACAAGAAAGTACCTTTTCCCATGTGACCACACAGGAGTCTATGAGTCATATGTGTCCTCCAAGAGCTGGAGTTTAGCATGAGGGCACCCTGTCAAGCTGTGTCATTTTCCAGCATAGCCAGGAACTATGAGCACTCCTGGTAGCTCAGAGCGCTATCTGGTGTTGTCTCTTGTTTCCAGGTCGGAAGGAGTCAGAGAAGTCACTGCATTGAGCTAGTTTAGCAAATAGCAGCTTACAGTCCATTAGCAATACTAATTACTGCTTGTTTACTCAGCAAGCAGGCCACGACAATTACGTTTAGTAAATTTTGCGAAGACTTATCCTCCTACTGATAATCTTGTTGATAATATGACACAGTGCATAAGTAAAAGCAGCAAAAGTAAACTTTCACTTAACAAGTTCAAACTCAAGCTCAAACTCTAGTGGGGTGGGGTGGATCCATGCCCACACCTCAGCCAATTAAATGTCAGCAAATCAAACAGGTGACTAATCAGCAGTTTCTGGAAGCTATTACAGGTGCTGGTCATAAAATTAGAATATCATGAAGAAGTTGATTTATTTCAGTAATTCCATTCAAAAAGTGAAACTTGTATATTATAGTCATTCATTACACACAGACTGATATATTTAAAATGTTTGTTTCTTTTAATTTTGATGATTATAACTGACAACTACTGAACATGAACATGTGCTGCACTCAATACTTAGTTGGGGCTCCTTTTGCCTGGATTACTGCAGCAATGCGGAGTGGCATGGAGTCC